>OY288108.1:9205864-9486617 GCA_958431115.1 Syrphus vitripennis | reverse complement strand
AGATATCGCACCTAATATCCCATATCAAAAATGTTTTTTTTTTTTGAAAAAATGAATTATTATTTTGAAAACTGCATATTTTGTGTCGTTGAAAAATCAGCTGATGCAACAATGTTTCAAAGGTACCATTGAATCAAACGCGGGGATTCATTTTTATTGTCACAAACCCATTTCTATAACGTAGTCTAATTTTTATAAAGTGGCAATACTCCTTCTCCAATTATTTCGCTGAAATACGCCGAAAGAGTATGTATTTTCTTATGTTTCCTTACTTGACATTCGCGAATGCATTCTCTTAAGCTTCTCCTACTTTGAAGTATTTCTTTTTGTTTGAATTCTCTTCTCATTCGCGGATATTTGTTTTTCCACAATATTCTATAAACATCTAGAAAATGATTCGGGAAATTTCTCTTTTTATCAAAAATCATATAAATAGCCGGTTTGGTTCTCTTCGATTCAAGGTATCGTAGGAGTTTTGGGATTAAATAAACCCATCCACCATTGAATCAAGCGCGGTGATTTATTTTTACTGTCACAAACCCATTTCTATAACGTAGTATAATTTTAATAAAGTGGCAATACTCCCTCTCCAATTATTTCGCTGAAATACGCCGAAAGAATATGTTTTTTCTTATGTTTTCTTGCTTGACATTCGCGAATACATTCTCTTAAGGTTCTCCTACTTTGAAGTATTTCTTTTTGTTTGAATTTTCTCTTCTCGGATTTGTTTCGATTACTTTCCTTCCACAATATTCTACAAACCTCTAGAAAATGATTCGAGAAATTTCTCTTATTATGAAAAATCATATAAATAGCCGGTTTGGTTCTCTTCGATTCATTCAGTATTCAATTTGACTTTGAACGTAAACAAATAATAGAAGTGCGAAGTTTGTTTAATTCTAACAAAAATTATAGTATATCAAATCATACAACGTAGTAAAAAGTGAAATATTGTAAAAGTGAATTTATTTTTAAAGATAATTTTAAAAAGAAAGTTATTGTGAATCAAAATGCCAGCAATCGGTATTGATTTGGGAACCACCTACTCTTGTGTTGGAGTGTTCCAGCACGGCAAAGTAGAAATTATCGCAAACGACCAAGGCAATCGAACAACCCCCAGCTATGTTGCGTTCACAGATTCAGAACGACTCATCGGTGATGCGGCCAAAAACCAAGTTGCCATGAATCCAAAAAACACAGTGTTTGACGCAAAAAGGTTGATTGGACGAAAGTTCGACGATCAGAAGATTCAAGATGATATGAAGCATTGGCCATTTAAAGTTGTGAGCGACTGTGGAAAACCAAAGATAAGTGTGGAGTTCAAGGGTGAGCAAAAATCTTTCGCTCCAGAGGAAATTAGCTCAATGGTTTTGACAAAAATGAAGGAGACTGCCGAGGCTTATTTGGGAGACACTATCAGAGATGCGGTTATCACAGTGCCTGCATACTTCAATGACTCACAGCGCCAAGCAACTAAAGACGCCGGAGCAATTGCCGGTTTGAATGTGCTCAGAATCATTAATGAACCAACAGCAGCAGCATTGGCTTATGGTTTGGATAAGAATCTGTCTGGTGAAAGAAATGTTCTCATATTTGATTTGGGAGGAGGAACCTTTGATGTTTCCATTCTCACAATCGATGAAGGGTCCCTCTTCGAAGTTAGGTCGACTGCTGGAGACACACATTTGGGAGGTGAAGACTTTGACAACCGTTTGGTGAATCATTTCTCAGAAGAATTCAAACGCAAATACAAGAAAGATCTAAAATCCAATCCACGAGCTCTTCGACGTTTGAGAACAGCAGCAGAAAGAGCCAAGCGCACATTGTCATCCAGCACTGAGGCCAGTCTTGAAATCGATGCTCTCTACGAGGGAATCGACTTCTACACAAGGATTAGTCGAGCTCGTTTCGAGGAGCTATGTTCTGATCTATTCCGTTCGACTCTGGATCCGGTGGAAAAAGCTCTGAAGGACGCTAAAATGGATAAGGGTCAGATCCATGATATCGTATTAGTTGGAGGTTCAACTAGGATCCCAAAGGTGCAGAATCTTTTACAAACGTTCTTCAATGGAAAAGCACTTAATCTTTCTATCAACCCTGACGAAGCTGTTGCGTACGGAGCAGCCATTCAGGCAGCAATCCTGAGTGGTGACAAAAGCAGCCAAATTCAGGATGTGCTACTAGTCGATGTGGCTCCTCTATCACTTGGCATCGAAACTGCCGGAGGAGTTATGACCAAGCTGATTGAACGCAATTCAAGAATTCCATGCAAGCAATCGAAAACATTCACGACTTATGCTGACAACCAGCCAGCAGTTACCATCCAGGTTTTCGAAGGAGAAAGAGCACTCACCAAAGACAACAATATTTTGGGTACTTTCAATCTGACTGGCATTCCACCAGCACCTCGCGGTGTTCCACAGATCGATGTGACTTTTGATCTGGATGCCAATGGAATCTTGAACGTTACTGCCAAAGAAATGGGTTCCGGTGCAGTTAAGAACATCACCATCAAAAACGACAAGGGTCGGCTATCACAAGCTGAAATCGACAGAATGTTGTCTGAGGCTGAGAAGTACCAAGAAGAAGATGAAAAACAACGTCAACGTATCGCTGCTCGCAACAACCTTGAGGGATACGTATTCAACGTTAAGCAAGCAGTGGAACAGGCTGGCAGCAAATTAGAAAAGACAGATAAAGATAGAGCTCTGGAATGCTGCACTGAAACAATCAAATGGTTGGACAACAACACCACAGCTGAGAAGGATGAATTCGAGCACAAGATGGAAGAAGCTACTCGAATTTGCAGCCCAATTATGACGAAAATACATGCTGGAGCTGGTGGTGGACAGCAATCAGCTGGCTTCCAGCAACAACAACAACAACGGGGAAGTGGCTATGGTAACGGCAATGGCCCAACAGTAGAAGAAGTTGACTAAGCCTACATCAATTTATTATAATTTTATTGTTGTTATTCGCGTTAATTTAACGTACAATGTATTATTATTATTATTTTTATTGTTATTAATATTATTATTAATATTAGTATTATTATTATTATTAGTTTTTACATTTATCTATATTATAAAAACTCGAATTGAATAAAAAGTATTATAATAATTTTAAAAAAATTATTAAACGAAGACTCAAAGAGGAATAAATAAATTATTCAAAATTACTCGAAAAGAGTTGTTAAATTAACTTTTTGTCTTTTATTTACACTTAAAATAATGGATATTTCTAATTATTCTCTATCAATTGCTTTTAATGTTATTTGGGGCCATCAGGAACTGGAATTGTGGTCGCAATTTTTCTGGGTATCATTGGCATCGATATTGGATATTTGAAAAGCAATTGGGCTATCATTTTGATGATCGACCCAACGGGGTTTATTGAAGTTATGAATATTGATTATGTTACTTTAAACTTATTAGATACTTAACACTTGTTTACTTTAAACTTGTTATTGTTTTATTGAAAATCAATTTATATAAATATTGTTCTGTCTTAATGAAAATTTTCTCTCGATTTATTATTAATAAAATCATTGTTCCTGTTAGTTGAATAAATAAGACCTATGCTTTCATTTAAAAGGACTATATGTAAATACAATAGGGTTATCATCTGATCAACCAAATTTGAGCATGGAATCTGGAAAGAATAGTGAAAAATTGTTTAAGAGATGGGGGAAGTTCCCTGGGGAATCTTGCTCATATTCCCATTTGCCCAAATATAACTGGGGGACTATTAAATCGTTCTAAGCACAAATAAATATATTTAAAAATAAAATTTCCAAAATATATCTACATTATAAATCAATTTGTCTTAATAAGCTATTGGAAATTGATTGTCTAAACCAGTTCTAAACTGAAATAACCAATGAAAAAATTTAAATAATTATATTATAACGACACTTATCAAGATACAAATAACAGGGTTATGAACAAATATTTGAGGACAAATCTATTTAAACAACCGTTGACGAATAAGGTAGTTTCTAATTGCAGACCAATCTTGCTTTCCTCTAACGATGCTATTCAGGAGTGTTCTAAGAAATCTAATAACTGTTTTTCACAAGAAAATTAAAATTTGTTTAAATTGATATTTCCACAGCTTGGCATCCTAGTGCAGATACTAGGTATCCGGTATAATTTTGTATTTCACAGTTGTTTACATATCCAATTATATTTTTTATAATGCGATTATTTCAATAATTCACGTGGAGAATTGTTTTCAAAAATATTGTTCGCACTAGTGCATCGCATTTACCTATTACGTGGTCCGGTGTCTCCTCATGAGCGTTGCGGAATCTGCAAGAAGCACTGCTCGTTAGGCCAAGGATGCTGAGATGTCTTCTCAGTTTACAGTGACCTGTGAGGAGACCTGTTATTTTCCTAAGACTGTTCCTACTTAGGCTAATACAGGATAGATAACGCTCTCGGTTATAGTTCCCGAGTAGGAGTTTGGCCTGTCTTAGTTTTGGGAGTTCTTTCCAGATTTTTGATCTTGTTGCCTCCTCTAATAATTTAAATTGGTTGTTAATTATATTTTCCCCTATACCACAATAGGGCTCTGGTCCCATTAGGGGTCCCTTTGCTCCTATTTTAGCTAGGGTGTCAGCCTCTTCATTGCCCTGGACACCAACATGACCCGGTACCCAATGAAGTGTGACTTTGTTTTCCTTGCCCAGTTCATTTTATTTATTTATACAATCCCATACTAGCTTTGAAGAGATGGTGTATGAGTTCAAAGCTTTTAGTCTTTAGTGCGGCTTGACTGTCTGACATGATGGCAATGTTTTGGTTTTTGTATTTTCTATCGATGTTACGTTCCGCGCATTTTCCGATGGCATTTACTTCTGCCTAGGGCTGCATTTGCATAGAGAACAATTTGATCCATCTGTGCCAAAATAAATGCATTAGCATTTTTTTTAAAATTATATGTTGATATAAAAACTTCACTTCAAATATGTATTTTGTTTTTATTTATTGATTTATTTGAATAGGTATTAAAAATAATAATGTACATTTTTCTTATAGGACTAGTTAAAAAATCATTTTGTATTTTTATTTATCAAGCTGATAATATATGTAAGAGAAAGTAAACAAAACAAAAAGTATATAAATTCATTCGTTGGACGTGAAATTCACAATTTAAATTTTAATTGAATTTAACTTAATAAATAATACCCTATATGACGTAAAATTTTAATATAATGAAAATACTTATAAACAGATAACTAGTTTTAATTTTTACATCAATATAGTTTTAAATAAAACATAAATTTAGATCGCTTAGGAGGTCAATATAATACATTATGTATGAAGCCAATTATCCTCCATACATACCGTACATACATTTAAAAGTCTAAAGTTTCGATAAAATGGAAACAAAACTTTTAACTAACTTAAACACTATTTTTTACAGAGTAAAGCCGAAAAAATGTTAATTGTTAATTTAAATTGTTAAAAACAAAACAATTCAGCATAGCACTAAATAATACAATAATTAATATTTTTTGTTTGGCACATTGAGCTTTAAATCCAGAAGGAACCTAAATATAAAACTCTTGATATTTTCCAATCAAATATTTCATGCTCTATAATACAAAATGCAAATACTCGTACCTACATACATTATTTTTAATACTACAGATTGAATATGAAATATTTTAAGTGATTCGTGAATATTGATATTATAATGAGTTGTTCGTTGTAAGAAAAAATCTATTACGGATACATATTTTCTTATAAAAGGCTTATTTGTTTAAAACTGTTATGTATGTATTTGTATATTTTTAAAAGATTATGAGTTTATGAATTTGTAGGTTAAATTTTTTGAGAGACGGTTTATTAATAAATTAAGACACATTGTGACAAAGCATAAATTATTGAATTAATTGCTAGTGTTATCATAACGAATAATCAGTGCATCGACGACATTAAAGATTTCGTCAAAATGTGGACGAGATTCAGCTTCGGCAGCCCAGCATTTGAGCATCAGACGATACATCTCTGGTGGTGTATTTTCCGGAGCTGGCATTCGAAAACCTAATAACAAAATTAAGTAAAATTATTGTTCTCATCTTTAATTCATCTTCGTAATTATTTTAATTAACCAGTATCAATGCGCTCTCTAGCCCTTGAATTACTCATTCCCGAATAAGGTGTATCGCCTTTCGAAAATATCTCCCACATCAATATGCCATAAGACCAAACATCACATAAGCAAGTATATTTTCCAAAGTTCAAAGCCTCCGGGGCAGTCCATTTAACAGGAATCTGTTTCATTCCATCGGAAACTGCAAAAGAATAAAATGAAGTTTTTAAAAAAATCTTTATAAATCTTCTATCGGTTTCATTTTTACCAATATATTCTTCTTCTTCGCGCGACATTCCAAAATCAGAAATTTTAACGGAATTTTCGAGATCGATTAGACAATTCCTAGCTGCCAGATCTCGATGGATGCAGTTTTTGGATTCAAGATATCGCATACCTGAAAAGAAAACAAATTATATAAATGATTTTTTTGAAGAAATGTTTGCATTTGTCATCCTCACCAGCTGCAGCATCTCTACACATTCCCATCAATTGTCTTGTCGTCAGTGAGTTTGAATTCTTTCTCAGGAAATTCAACAGCGATCCACCAGGCACAAGTTCCATCACAATCATTATTGGTTGTTTTTGTACACAAATTCCTATTAACTTAACGATATTTGGATGATCGTATTGTTTGAGAATACGACCCTCCTGAAGGAATTTTCTCTTTTGTTCGTCGGGCAGGGTCATTCGACAGGTTTTCACAGCAACGTCTTGTTTTGTTGACTTGAGTTTAGCTTTGTAGACATCTCCGAAGTTACCCTAAAGATAGGTATTTTATTTTTCAGTAATTTTGTGTTAATATAAAATTTTGTTCTTATATTTACCCTTCCGATTTTCTCTAACAAAACCACATCATCATTGCTCAGTTCCCAGCGTTCCCGACATATTGGCCGTCTAAGAATTGCTCCTGATTTAACTGTAACCGGCAACTCGGACTGATACTGGTGCATAATGAGTTCTTGTATACTGGGAAATGGTGGTCCCTCAAAGCGGAAGTGTCCCTCAATTGTTGTTTGAACAATAAAATGCTTATGGCCATTCCAACAGACACTTAGAACAATTTGACTTTCTTCATTGCGAATTGTTTCACGAACAAGGAAATCGCCATCGTTGTTGAGTAGACGAACGACTTCTTCCCGAGGCAGAACACCATGAAACCATTCTTCTTCGTATAGTGGACGGTTTGATGAGAGGGACATCTGTAAATAATATTTCAAAAATATAGTACAGTTGCGTAGTTGAATGAAAAATTATATTTACAAAACTAGGGCTAGTCTTAAAAGAAATAGAAAGTTAAAAACAATCAAACTAATAAAGTGTTTGTGAGGCAAAAACAAAATTCTGTGATACATTAAGGAATCAAACAATAAAATAATTACAAAGGTTTTGCGTTATTTCAAAATAGAAACTAAATTGAGTGAATGTTTGGAAAACATGCGTTTTTTGATTCCTTGTTTTTTTTCTTCGAATAATATCGTGTTTTGTCGAGAGTAAATGAGATGGTTTAGTTGAATTCTATTAATCAATCAAGTTAGATTTGTGGGAACATGTATACCAAACTTTTTGAAAACTGTAAAACCATTTTTGGATTTCTATTTTCCACCACAAAAGGATGAAATTAATATTTTTGAAAAAATAATGTCAATTCAATTCACAGTTTTTAAGAAATCCAAGTAATTTTTTGTCAGGGTTGGTTAAAAGAAGTAAAGGTTTAATAAAATGTTCAAAAATAACGGTAATTGAAAAGAAGACGATTTTTTAATTCTATTTAATTTGATACATGTACATATGTAGGTAGCAGTGCTAAAATTTCATTATTGGAAATTGCTTTTGGATGAATTAGTTCTATTTAAATGATTAAATATTTGTTCCTTAGATTTTTGTAAAAAGAAAATCGAATTCGAGATTTTTATCACATTTGACATACCTAACTATGATAGAAAAGTCTAAAATCTTGTGTGTTCGTTCGTGTAGATGGATTTTCTGCAAACTTGGCTTTTAGGTAATTCCGTATTTTTTACAGGCATATAAAAACAAGTATTTAGCAAAAAATAAAAAATAATCATCGAAAGAGGAAATTCTCTTCAAAAGTTAAAAGTAAAACTCTTTATTGACTGGACTGCTAGAAGATATTGAGTTTTGAATATTTTTCAAAAAATTTCGATTTTGTTAAAAGTGTGAAGAAATATTTTTTTTTTTTTGTTTCAGTTTTAATACATAGTTTGGTTGAATACTATTGAAATTGAAAAGAAAAATCTTTTTTTTCCATCAACACACATAGACCTTGAGGACCATAGTTAAACCTCGTCTAATCCGCTGACGTCGCGTCGTCGGTGAGTTAAATTTGTTGAACCACAGTTAAATTATTCATACTTGGCTTATAGTCATACTTATTAAATCATATAACACTAACCATAATCATCGATTTTGGTCGTTTCTTTCTGGCCGGTGGAACAGGTACAAACTGCCAATTCGACGAACCACTACTACTTGCACCAGACGCACTCATATTTAATAATTTTTTGTTTTATAAATAATCATAAAAAAAATTATATTTTTTAACACGCGTTACACAGGTGTTCTCCTATTTTAATTCACAAAAAAAAGCAAACAAAAATTTGAAAATGCGAACATAAAAATCTTTATTGTTATGACGGGAATACGTTTTTCCGTTTTGCGATAGACACTTTCTCTTATCCGAGAGATGACAAAAAATTGAATGAAATTTTATTTCTATTTTCGTTTTAATTAATTGTGTAAATGACGTCGTTTCCAAGATTCCGCAAGTGAATAAATTAACTTTTTTTTCTAAATTTCCAAACATCAGTTTAGGTAAATGCACTTGTCTATTATTTGATAAATAGGATAACTAACTCGAGTGTTTAGAGGAAAAATCAATGAAATAAGTTTTCCAAGAATTGACGCTAATTAAAAATAAATAAAAAAAAAAAAATATTCCAAACAAAATTTGTTGGCGATCCGAAACGTTCTTAGCTCGAGGCCAATTTTCCATTCGGAAAATAATGGCTCTCTGAATGTATTCCTCGATCAGTTAGTAGATGCGGAGCAAATCTTAGGTTAGCCAGCCAGCTTGCAGTTTCTCAGAGAAACATGATTTCTATTTTCGTATATTAACCGCTCTCAAGAGTTACTCAATGGATTTATCTAATAAAAATATTTTGTATTTTGTATATTTCAAGCAAACACTGAAAGTAAAAAGAAAGAAAAAAACAGATATAACGTGGGACTCATGTTCGGTTGTAGGTATTTTTTGCAAGGCATAGTGGGGCCTGTTGCTCTAGTTATTGGAGATGTTATTTGATTGAGAAAGCTGAGTAGTATCATAACGTAATAAGTAAACTTAAAAAAACAACTAATTTTCAAGTTCAAGAACTTCCAAAAAATAGATCAATTCTTTTAAAAATCAAAAATTAATCCTCCTGTTTTTAGAACTCATCACCCGCCGCGCCGTGGTCGAAAAAGTCCACAAAAATTCTTGTGAATTTTTGTAAATTCCGGAAATTAAGGTCTTTGATAACTTTATTTCTGGCCAAGACGTCAAGGACGCTGAAGTTGTGAAGATACCAAAGACGACGAAGACAATCAAAGCCGAAGACGCCCAAGGCTAGAGACATGCGTCGTCGGAGAATACAAATTGAACTACAATGAACTAGGAAACTAGAAGCCTGACTTAAGATCACTAGTTCAGTGAACTGAACGCGAGCTGCACAAGCCTAGTTTTCAGTTTTCAATATCTCTATAGATTCCTCGAGCCCCACTCGAAACTGCATATGTTCCACCACTTCCATTGCGCTGTTGTCACCCGCAAACCTTTCGGGGACCACTTCTATACTTATATAAAAATGAATTTTTGTCTATAGGTCATCGATGAACTCAAAAACTACTGGACCGATTATTATGAAAATTGGTATGTATATGTATTTTTTCACGGAGAAGGTTTGTATACTCGCCACCAGGTGGAGTAGCAACGCGCGCCGGGTACAGGTAGTGTTTTATAAAATATTTTCAATTTTTTCTTTTAGTGTTTGTTTAACGTCATGAAAAATCGAAAATGAATAATTGGCAATTGAATTTCAACACACAAAATAAAAATTTATTAATATGAGTTTTAAGAACGAGTCATTTCCCACTTTAGAAACTAAACTTAAATATTTCAGTGCCACTTAAGAGCCTATGGGACACTTTACTCTGACTAGTAGATTCTAAAAGCTTAAGATGGACATACATTTTCATGCCTTTTCCTAAATAATTAAATGGGTTAACTACTACAAACTGGTTAAAGTGCAAATCAATTTTCAATTCAAATAATTAAAAGACAATTTAAATAAATTAGCAGAAATAATTAAAAACACACAAAACCACAATACAAATAAACTCAAAACTTAAAACAAAACATTATTTGGTCAAACTGATATTTGAATCAGCCTTTGCATGGCCAATCGATCTCTTACAGAAATATATCAAATTTTGAATTTTTCAGTATGTAACGCATGCAAAACTATTTTTATGTACAAATCAATGCGTTTTATTATATTGAATCAACTACATATTTGACCATGCAAAGCGGAGCTAAATAGCAAAATTTTCATCAGCAGCAGCCAGCTAATCTTCTTTTCTATTTGAAGTAAGGATCGATGATGCATTCAATTTACTCACTCCCGCAATATTTGGTTCGCAGTATTTATGATCCTTGATAGACGAAGCATCATCTTCATTATCGTCGTTGGTTTCCTCACCAGATCCTTCAATTAAATCATTATTTGTGTTTGTTGCTGTTGAAACCGTATGCAAATGATTCGCATCATCAGGACAAGCACAAAAATCATCTTCATTCCAACTGGACAAGTTAAAGTCTTTTGCAAAATCGAAAACACTTTTGCTCGGATGGATCCGTCGTTTCTTTGCACACGACTTGCAAGTCTTCCCTCGTCGCATCTGGAAACTTATAAGCTTGGTGCGGAATGTGTTTCGGATGGCTTTGGTCTTTTTTATTTTGGGCGTTTTTGTCTTTGACTTTGATGTGGCTTCACTTTCCGAACAATCGGTAGATGTTTCAATCATTGGCACTGTCACTGTGGTATCTTCAATAGATCCGGGTTTTTTGCTCAGGACCGTAACACCTTCAAGAATTTCATTGATTTCGCGATCTTCGGTGGAGGAACTACTCCGAAGGCCCCGAGTTAAAGGGCTTCGGGGGAATTTAAAATCCTTAATGTTGCTCAATATTGCGTTGATGGATTTGTGTGAGAATGATATCGATCGTTTCTTGCCCACAGGTGTAGTGGACTGTTTTCTCGTGATCGATGGACGGGTGTCCGATGAGGAAGATGATGTTCGTTTTGAGCTACATTCCAGGATTTCACTGGCTGAAATTCGGTGTTCTACGGGACTAGATTCAATTGCATTAAGATCCGAATTTGTTGTTGTTTGAGGAAAACGAGCTTGTGGCAGTGATCGTTTGAGCTTATCATCTAACGATCGATTTATTTCATCGATCTTGTCCAAGTGGGCATCTATGGAACTCTTGGCAACAGATTCAACATTTTCACCTTCATCTGATGTGGACGGTAGTGGAGGTATAAGCGTTAAAGAAGAACAATCTTCGTCGGAGTTGACATGATTTATTTCAATTTGGACACTTTGCTGACTGGAAGCACTTGGATTTGTGTTAGAAGGGACAATAGCAGCAAACTGATTATCGTTTACTTCAAGTTCGGAATAAATGTTAGTAGAAGGCTCTTCAATAACACAAAGCATTGAGCTATGTCTCGCTGCTGAGACAGGCTTTGGCGACTGGGGATAGGGATCAAATACAATTATATCATCACTGTCATAATTATTATTAGCTTCCACCACACTGGCCGACAGCCTAAGGTTAGTCTTACACTCAAGATTAATTACCGATAAAGATCCAAGGCTTTGAGAACGTGGTTGCATATTCTTGCTGAAACGATTTTGATTGCGGATTGTAGAAGTAGGAGTTGTTGGTTGTGGTGTTGCTGCTTTTCTTTTGAAAGGTCCTCGCAGAAGCGTTAGGACTCCACCACGACGAATGAGGTCGTTCATGATACTTACATTGGCTGAGGGTCGAGTCTTTGTTGATATTTTGGATGGTTTATTTTTAGTAGATTATAAAGCAATTGTAGAAAATAGAAGAAATGAAATTTAGTTATTTTAGGAACCCATCACCAATGGACGAAATATGAATAGTTTATGATAA
The DNA here is from genome assembly GCA_958431115.1 of Syrphus vitripennis. Taxonomy (NCBI): domain Eukaryota; kingdom Metazoa; phylum Arthropoda; class Insecta; order Diptera; family Syrphidae; genus Syrphus; species Syrphus vitripennis. Next base: position 9,474,274 of record OY288108.1, on the reverse strand, counting down.
CTAAATATGTATGTAATTGGGAATTGTCTGGAGGAATATATGTAGTACGTAAGTATAACTGTCGAATATTTTTAATTCACAATTCATTTGATTTTCAAGTATCTACTCGTATTTTCAATAAAATATTCTACAGTTATATTTGTCATTGCCTTAAAAGTAATGTATTTCATAATCAGTCCCAATACCACAGATACAATATCAATATACATAATTTGTTTAAATTTAAATTTTTCACAAAGAAAAAATTACCTGATTGTCATTGGTAAATGAATTCTCAATGAAATTCTGATCAACATTTAAGTGATCATCACATCCTGATGGTAGTTCTTCACAGCCAACTTCACTCAGTGCGCTTTTGATCATATCGAGAAGTTTTTGTTTCTGTTTTTCTTGACATCGCAATGAATTAAGATCTTTTGAGTTTCTACTGTAATTTAAAAAAAAAAAACGAATTAACGAATTTATAAAATATTTTCCTTTTTTCCAACCGAAGGACAAATTAGGATTTTATGTGAAATGTAACTTTCTTGTTTAGCATGCCAACAATTCCAGAATAAAAGCAGATATGCCGTGCAAAAATCTCAAGAATGATGAGTACTCGTAAGTATGAGTACAGCAAATACACAAGTACAAGCTCAACCCTCATTCACTGAATCATTGAATCAGTAACCCAAGTGATCGAATGTTGTGCAGTATGAATGTTTAGAGTCGGTTTAATCGCACAGGCATGCTAAAGCAAAATGTCTGCCGGTGTGTACTACAATAAAGCAGTCTACAAGTACTAAAGCGGTTTTCTTCAAACTTAGCACTCAAGGTTTTTTAGTAACACCCTCTGGAGAGCAAATCGAATTTTCCTTTTTTTCTCCCTTATGATTTTTAGGCAAAATCTATTTATCTCGAAAACTTCTCTAACGGTTTAAACCTTAAACTTAAATTCTTTAGTAAAAAAATATTTTACAAAAAACCGTTCTTAACGGGTACATAAAATACAACCGGATTATTGGTTTTCGATTTTCGCATAGAAGATTAAATGGACCGCGATTTAAATTTTTTATGGAAGATGTCTCATTAGATCTTTAATATTGGATATTATGATTTTCAAAAAATTATGATATTAAATGAAATTATTTTCCAGTTCGAAATTTCTATAAAAATATTCAAAAATGTTAAATTTCGTCATTAAAAAAATTTTCAAAAATTCAAATCAGTTTTCATAAATTTCCCATTTTTAAGGACGAACTTAAATTTAATGTCGATTGAATAAAGTGAACCTAAAACCGAAATTAACTTTCTATCTTGATTTTTAAAACATTACATAGAAATGTTTTAATGTTCCTTAATGCTTAAGGCCCGATAGGAGGTCATGCTGGTTTCAGAGTTATGTCCAAGTTAACTCATAAACCAAGCTTAAAAGGCAATATAAAACCAGAGTTAACCCGCCTTATTTAGCAAGTTATCTTTAGATTAGCTAAAAAGATATTTACATATTCTAGTTATTTTCTGGATATTGTAATTTCGATATGGTCGCCATCTCAATTTTGAAAGCAAAAGCTTGAATTTCATAGTACCGCACATCGATTTGAGAGATTTTTGACAGGTGGATGTTTAGGTGAATCATCCATTGAAAAACTATCCTGAGTTAACTTTGGTTAAAATAATTTCGAGGGATTTTTCTTTTTATACCAGTGCTTTAGATCATGTTGAACAACATTTTTTTAAATTTATAAATACAAAAACATCAGCAAGATAACTATAGAGCATTTTAATAACAATCAGATGCAGGGAACTACATAAGTACAAAGGAACTAAGTCACCCATGGATTTAGTTCCAATTCAAGTGGGCACTTAATCCATTTTATTCCCATGCATGATCGGAATTGAAATAAATTTTAAATAAATTCCCACTTCTAAGAAGAGAAAAGAAAGAAGTAGTAAACTATAGTAGTTTTCAAAATCGGTTTTGGAGCTAACTTCCCATCCTATAGTTATTATCTTTCGCTTACCGAAAACTGATTATATAAACATTGCATTTAATATTGCAAAAAGAAAATACATAAAGAAAAGATGGAAATAAATTCTTGTTCAAAATTTCTGTTTTGCACGGCGCGGCGGCGGCGGCGCGGCGCGCGGCGTAATAGCTGTGCATATCTACCCCTTAACCTCATTTTATCATTAACAATATTTTAACATTAAATGAAACTTGTTGTCATATTTAAGCTAGTATATTGTTATATGTGTTTCATTGACTAGCAGTCAACATTTGGTTTGTCGCGTGCGATAAAGTTCGTTGCTGTTGCTCACGATAATTTTGTGGTTAAAGCTGGGTGTGTACAAAATAAAACGGGAATTGATAAAGTTTGACATTTTGATACAAAGTTTCCTATTCTATCGTTCGGTGGAAAATTTTCAAACTCTTTTCACCATCATAATTATTATTCTTACTTTTGACTATCTTTATTTGATGATATTCCATTAACACCATTCGCAATTGGTGATCCTCCATTAAGATCTCCAATCATTTTAATTTGTTTCTCCTGACATTCCTTAACTGATCCTTCCAGATCATTCAATCGTGATCGCAACCAATCCACTGTCAGATTGTCAACAGTCAATGTATTTGATTGCAATTTACCAGGTATATCTTCAATGAGTGTCTCATCGAATTGAAAAACTATTGGGCTAGTGGGTGAGGTCCTGAGGAATGATGGATATTTAGATAGACTTTCTTGTTTTTGAAGCTTAGGAACTTGCTTATGCTTTTCCGTGAATTCTCTGTATTCTTCGTTGGGATTTATTTTATTTATCACATTATCAATACGCTGTTGGATTTCTTTAAATTTATCTGATGTTAAATCACCATGTTGGCTGGCCTCTTCGAGGATATTCTTCCTGAAATTTAAATTGATTGTTAAAAACAGAATTAAACATGCATAAGAAAAAGCGATAAATTACCATAACAAAATAAAACTTTCTTGTACGGACTGTTGGTGTTCTAATAAACCAGGTAACAGTACGGTGCGAAAGTCTTTTTCCACTTCAACGGCTTCTGTTATTGAAAGAACATATTCGTTGTGTGTTAAATGTAGCTTACGGCAGGCTTTTTGATATTTATCACGGACATCGTCTAGCTTACGACCACCGCGACCACCTAGTAATTCAACAAAAAAAAAAATAATTAATATTTTTTAATTTATTTGTAAACAAAATTAAATTTAGTTATTAAAAAAATTATAATCGATTTGTTTTTTTTTCTTTGCGTTACCTTACAAATATGTTTTATTTAGCTTTTTTTATAAATTTTCATAATTTTTTTACTTATTAGAACTCAAAAGGACAGCACTTTTTAACACAGAAGAAGTTGTTAAATATTATTTTTAATGTAAGTTTTCTTTTTTATTTTAAAAATTATTTAACTTACATTTTATATAATGCTCCTCGAATCTGGTCCTTAGCGCTTTGTATCCTTCTAAGTGTTTTTGGTATTCGGACTTCTTACGTAGCACCTCATCAGTGAGCTGTAAAGAAAGGAAAAATTAAAATTTATGGAAATATTTAAAATTAATGGTAGTTTTAAATAAAAAATATATATAGTAGGTACAGTCATGGTTTCAAAACCAAAAAATACTTGTTCGTATTTTATTTTCGCTTAAATATTAATGTCAACAAAAATTAATTAATTAATAAAATTTAAGTTATTTAAGCTTGTGAATCAGTCGTCTTTCGTATTTTTAATTTGTTTAATTCGATTTTTTAAATCTTAATATCTATTTAAAACAGCTGCAAATGTGTTACTCCAAGTGCAGTATTGTTTTTAATTTCGAGTTTATTTAAACCCTGTTTTTGTTTTAATTTTGCATAATCCCAATACTTGCCCTTTTTGAATCAATTAAAATATTAGTAGGTGTGTCGTCATTTAAAAATTCAACTAATTCCGTTCGATCACCTGTTGACCATTATGAATAAAAATTTACATAATTTTATATTTTTTCAAACTTTTCCTGAATATGAATATCTAAATTTAACTTTTTTTTTTCTCTTTAATGTTTGGTCTCACACTAATGATACTCATCAAACAAGCAAGGTGTTATAGTTTGTTAAAAAAGGTACTTATATTAGTTAAATAGAATTCCCACAATGAGGTGATTTTTATTTTCAAGATATTGATTTCTGAGGAAGAAGTTGAATATCATAAATAATATTAATTTGGGAACCAGGTTTTATGTTCTCATTCTTTAAATAATTGGAATCTAAGTTGAAATACATAACTCGCAAAGGGAACACTTTTTATTGTTTTAGTTTTAGAAAATCTTATTTAAGAAAGTCGCGTTTCAATTAAGTGTGATGGATAGATATATTTTCGTTATGAGAAAGATTAAACTATAATATTTATTGATAAGAATCCAAATTTAAAGCAGTAAAAGGAGGTTAAACCTAGACCAAAAGTTTCGGACCGGTAAATTGGCGTAAAAGATCTTGCGATATACGGCCAAGTGATCGAATATTGGAACTCTAGATTAAATAACCGTGGCGATCATTTAGTGCCAAAAGATTATCATTCGGATAAAGCCAATTTCATGTCAATTTTTAAAATTCATCTTTGTTTTATTCCATTTCAAAGTTTTATATCTCTAAAAAACACCCTTAAGATACGACTGCTATTTTCTTATTTTCAATTACATTTGTTTTTTGCTTTAAAAGAATGGAGGGCAACAAAATTTTGGAAACTTTGACTCTCTGTATATCTTTGTACGTACTAATCGTAGTGGATTACCTAATTTTTGTTTCTGTCAGACCAATAGCAATTGAAATAAATCATACCAAAAACGATGATTCGCATACTGCGGTTTCGGACATGAGATTTTCGGTCGCTACAAAAAGGTTAGATTTTACACGTCTTTCGTTGGTGGAGCTTGTTCGAAGTGTAAAAACATTAAAGAATTGTTTTTTTGGCTATAACTTGAGATTTTGAGTGTCGATGAGTTTTTCAGAACGATGGAATATGATTCAACCTAAGTAACTTGAAATTTTGTAGCGCAGTGTAATCAATACTTAGGGATCCAATGTCAAATGCTGTAAAAACTCAAAAACGTATTCTGTTTATTCTGGGTTCAAAATTGGACTACTGTATAGTTTATTTAAGGCAAAGCGTTGGAAAGATAATTTGGATCTGAAAAATTACAAACTTCTTTTCTATCAACCCCAAAAGTTAGCAAACATGTTTGTTCTATTTATCTTCGTGTCACAAATTCAAACATTTTACATGGATGTAGCTATATACGTTTGTTAGTTATGTTTCGCAGAATCGACCTCAATACTTATCCTTAGATCCTAGGACCTAATGTCAATCAGGGACATAGGGCCTCCACTACTCTTACGCGTTATCATCGTGTGTGGTTCCTGGAGATACATTTAAGCTCTCTCCAATTTTTCCCCAGCTTTACTTATAGAGACAGTACTCCCAAGATATTGAAAAATTTTCACCATATCAATATTTACTTGAGCAAAGGAGGAAGTTCGAAGACTGATACTTTTGTTTTTAACGTGTTGATGTCTGCTTCTCGCCCCACCATTGTTGTCATTTAATAGCGACCCATTATCCCACGAGAGAGAAAGCAGGTGTTTGAGGTGGGATTGCGGAGTCCACTGACTTCCTCCGCTTCCATTCGATAAAGCTGAGTGCAGTATACAAATATCAAATCTAAGATTTCGAAAAAAAAATACAAAATAAATCTTTTTCAGACATTCAAATCCCTATTTTCTTTTCATGAACATAATTCTCTATATTCTTACAATTAACTTGAAATCTCATCAAATCTCAAGTCCTACGTGATGTAATAAATAAAAGAAATAAATTTCATACTCCAAGCCCAAGATAAAGATAAATCCATTCGACAATCTAAATCTTGATTTTTTTCAAAACCAAAAAAAAAAAAAAATTAAAATGAACCAAGAACGCGCATTAGCAAGTGTGCATCGCTTGCTAGCATGCGTTGACCTCTTTGCCACTCCATACTGATTACAATCCTTTTTTTTTTGTTATAATCCTCTCGTCTTGGTTTTTATTTTTTTTTTTTTGTTGTGTTGTTAACAAAAAAGTCTGTCTCCATACTCCATCTCCATAATATTGCTAAATCAAGATGAGAGGCGCAAGCGCAACTGTAACAATTACAAAGCTTCAATTGTCGTCGTTTTGTATTTTTGTGTTGTGTTCACCATCATCGTCATTATCATTTTCTTCATCATCATCAGGATTGTTGTTGGCCTCAGCATCAAAGTCGTGATCATCTTCATCTTTGTCAGTTGTATGACTTAGCCGCCACAGATACCCTCCTCTACAAACTCTGTGTGACCACAAAGATTAAGTGAAAAAGATAAAAATAAAACAAAACCAAAAGACGACAAAAAAAACGTTGGTACCTACTAGTACCTATACCTACCTAACAAATGAGCAACGAGAAACCGAAGAGACATTATCCGTTCATTTGCAATAATTTCCGAGGTGCAGATCCCATTCTCGGGAGTATCTGTGTATTTATTTATTTGTATATGAAATTACCTGCACTTATAGCGCAGTATACAGTTTATTATCATGACCATGGCGCGAGTGTAATGCTAGTACCTAACCTACCCGGTGACGGTACGGTGCTCTGGTGCACACCTGAGGCCCAGTCGGACTCGTTAGACCGCTTGCATACAACTTCAATTGAAAAAATCGGCTTTAAAAATACGCCGAAGAAAACCTTCGTGTTAAAAGTCTCAACGTTGGTACATAATTTAAGGGACGGACTTTAGTTTGGAGAGCCCAATAGACAATACAAATCTAGAGAACGAATTCAATTTATTGTTTTGTTGTTTAAAGTTTGATGTATACAATTTGAAATGTGCTGTAGTTCTGGGTAAAAATACAAATCTAACCATGATCTAGTCCCATTCTAAGCTCGGATCAAGGGCATCGCAGGTTTTCGTAATTCATAAGTATCTTTTAATTTATGAAAAAGCAGAAATGATGTAAATTGTTGAACTCTTTCAACTCTTAAAGAAAACCAATGTTCGGTTGCACCAATTTTTAACAGACTTTTAAAATTTAAAATATCTTATGTTGTGTGGAACAAACAACATTTTAAAACTTAAAAGCTTGTGAAAATCCTAAAAACGTTTGGTGCAATTGGCCATTAGAAGACCACAGGGTTCAAGACACCTTCAACAACAATTTAGCCCACAGGTAAATGCTTATTTTGCTGTATGCATAGTACGGCACTGTTCAATTGTCATCTTAAGCGGCAAAAGAAGACAGCAACAAAAACAACAAAAAAAAACAGGCAAAAGAGCCTTAAGAACCTAAGTGAAACTTGCACATTGTATTTTTTTCTTACATAAATGGACTCGATGAATGTTAATACATTTCTATTTTTGGCTAATACACTCGTATAAGGTTTTGGCTACAGATTGTTGTTGTTTTTGTTTTTATATTTCCTTTTTTTTTACTGACAATCATTTCTATACCAACAACTTATTAAACTGTAGTAAGTATAAACCGGAAATTTGTCTGGATTGAAAATCAACTATCAGAGCCTTGCATATTAATCAATTTTATTGTTTGAAAGTCCTCGACGATGAAAATTATTTATTTAAGATTTCTTCGAATTCTAAACAGTGATGTCATGTTGTATGCATTTTATCATTTCATGTTGAATATTTTATCACAATCCAAGTTTTTTTGACTGAAAAAAATCTTTCAAGATAGACATTTGTTCAGTTTTATATGAAGGCAATAAAAATATGCAATTTTCTATTCAACCAATTTACGTTTTGATGGATTGGTCTGAAATGACGTCACTTTTGTACTGTCTGTGATGTCATTTCAGATCGATTCTTCTCCACTCTCCACACTCCACTCCACTAGTCTACATAATTATGGCTTCATATTTTACTCTTACTCCGAATATGACTATGTTTTTGATCTTTTATCATAATTTATTTATTTTAACAAAAAAAAAAAGATTGAATTTTTGAATAAAAAACAAAAATATTAAAATATCCTTTCTTTTTATTTTGAATAATTTTAGAGGTAGGTTTGTTTGGTACAAAATCGCCAATCGCTTTTAAAAATTTAAAAGGCTTCTAAGGCTTAAAATGAACTTTGTTTAAAAAATAACGTCATTCCAAAGTCTATATTTTTGTGAACCAAGATAATAGATAAATAAAATAAATCAAGATACGAGTATATAAAGTTAAAAAATACGATCTAAAATAGCAATTTTCTGAAATTTTTACATTCAAAAGTCAAATTTTAACTCAATAAAATGTTCAGCCTTTAAAATTTCTTTTATTTTTTTTCAATTTTTTACAACCAAATTTTTATTGATTCTCAATATCATCTCCTTAAAAGTTTAGTTTAAATTTTTCCAACATCCCAATTACTCTTGGAACAATTCGTTGTTGAATGATTTGTTTCATAATTTTCTTAAAGTTTGTAGTTGAAAAATAAATTTTTTGTATATTCAACTTAGGATATCTCGAAGAATGATAAAAGAAGAAGATAAGTTCTTTCAGAAACCAATTTTTCAACAAAATTAAGCCAATTTGTTATGTAACCTCAAAAATAGGAAACAAAAACTATCGTGAATTCCTCAAAAGCCTTACGTAACACAAATAATCTGAGAATTATTTCGAATACTAAAACCTAAAAAAAGTGTTTTCAAAAAAAAATTTTGGTGATTTAATGAGATAGAAATCAATATTGTTAGTTTTGAAAAAAAAAATTGTTAAGAAATGGTTTTTGGCAATTATTTGGTAATTATTAAACAGTCGAAAGTCATGATGTTGAGCGTTAAGGAGAGGATATTCCAATATCTGTTTCTTAAGTATGTACTAACTGCCTGATGTCTATTGCATCACTATCAGTCATCGACCTAGAGTGTTAAATAGTTGTAAATCCAAACTACAGTTAGTGATCAACGCTTTTTGATTTACTAATGAGAACTCAGTATGTGTAGGTAGGTACATATTTTTTTTTATAATAACCGCCCGCCGGCAACTTTTACATTCCATTGCATTGAACTGTTGACCATTAAGAAAATAGTTCCGCATTTTATTCAGCTAAACCTTTATTATTTCGTAATAATAAAACATTAAACATTTCTTCGTTATATGTATGTATTACGTGTGCACTGTCCCGGCTTTTATTGTGTTCAAAACATCATTTGAATGTTAATAGTACCAGTAACTATACCTTCACCATATAGCATGCTCAAACAATTCTTTATCACTTATAATGTGACAAGAGTTTCGAGATAGGGGGGCGTGCGATTGTGCACTCGTAATGACCGCTCATTTTTTTTCTTCTTCGTTATTATTAGTTATGTAAAGCAAAATGTCAATCTATATGACAACATTGTCAAAGTAACAAACCGAATAACGCCTTAATTCTGAAGTTGTAGGTAAGCAACAAAAGAAACGATTTCTTTTGGGTTAAACAATGATGTCAAACAATAATGATAAAGTATGCTTATGCTTATACAACTCGGGTAAACAAATTAGGGATATGTTTTTATTTTTTTTTTAATATTTCTTTGGTATATTTAGTTTAATAATAGTGTGGCGCAAACAAACAAAATTAAGAGGTCGATAATTGTTTGTTCTCTTGTTAACGCAGTCCTTGCAAACACAATAAATTATACTTCTCATAGATGAAATCTTAGTTTGCTAGTTTTAAGTTAGACAGGAGTGCTTTAAGGTTAAAGTCTAAAACTTTATATCGTTTAAAATTAATAAACAGTTGATAATGAGAAATACACTAAACTGTCCATATTTAGTAGACCCAGGGTGTTGTGAAAAAAACGAAAACAATCAAAAAAACTTTCGATTTCTTTCATGTCATATATGGAGGATGACTGACGCTTTTAAGCGAAATAAAGCGCAACCTGGGTGCGTCATATATGTGTGCAGCATTTGTCTATCACGTGTAGACGCTCGTAGATATTTTATTATATATTTTTAATGAAATGCAAATCGAGTTAACTTCTCAAAAGAAAGAAAAAAATGCATTTTGTATCGTTCGGTTGCCCAATGAAATTTTTTTTTATTTATTTGAAGGTGCGTTTCAATGTTTCGTTTTTGGTTGAAATGCAGTTTATAAATTTATGCTTTCAGTAGGAAAGGTTGTAACTGATGGTAGCTTAAAGTGGAATAAAATTTTCTTCTTTCTTTGCATTAGTGATATCGATAAATGATGAACTGAATTTTGATGAGTAGTGCATTTTTATTTATGCATATTATTGAATGTTTTTAGTATTTTGCATATGGTGTAGGTAATCATCAAATTAGAATAAAAAAATTAACTTAGTTGTCAGCAAGAAAATTTAAGTTCATATCAATAATCCAATTGGACGAATTTAAGAAAGTAAGCTCCTCTTGTAATACATTCTTTAGGTTAAGCTTCAAGCCGTTTTATTCGATGCATAAGGAAAATCTTATCATTTTGGAGAAATTTTTAAATATTTATTCAAGGTAAAATAACAATAATGACTAATATTGATTAAATCGAATGTTGACATCACTGTACGTAAAAAATTTAAATACGTTACTCACGATTTACCATGAATTTCGTTCATGGGCGTTTTAAATTCAGCGGAGCAAATTCATCTGTAGCTGTTTTAAACTTTGGTTTATCGTAGCCAATGAAAATTAGAAAGGATAAAATAATCAAGAGTTAAAAACTTCCAATTGGGTGTATGAATGAATGATTACGGGTATATTTGCACTGCGACCTTAAGATCTATTGTGCCCCCTTCAATTGGGTGTAAGACCAACTTAATTTCATTATATGGTGACAAGTCTCAAAACTTGAAAAAAAATCCAATCAAAGTATTCTAATTATATAAAATAAAATTCTCTATTAAAATCAATACGCAAAAGGATCTCCCAAACCAAGGAGAAATATCCAGTGACCACGACGAACCAACAAAAAAAACTTGTTTCTTTTTAATAATAGGCGAAATTCGGATTTTCTGTTCTAGTCTTTCTATTTTGGAAAATAAGAACTTGAAATTTCTGAGCCTACTTGGTTCCCTTAAGAAAATGGTCTTCGTTCCAAACTTGTATGGGAATTTACTCCACTTCATTAAAGTGGATTTAGTTCCTATTTGGGAGCTACATGTATAGGTTCCTGGTTGGCCAAAATACTGTTTTTCAAAATTCTGTATCTGCAAAATGCTATATGTCAAAATTCTATGTAGCAAAACTCTGACTGCACAAAATAATGCATTTCAAAATTCTGTGCATCAACATTCTGTTAAAATGGTGTAAAAGAAGTTTCGTTTTGATAATGCATATTTTTGAGGAAATTTCATAAAAAAAGTACAGAATTTTACGAAACAGAATTTTGCAAGTGAGTGTTTTGTTCATTCAGTATTTTGACGTTCAGAATTCCGTATTTACAGTTATGGTCTTACAGTAATTTGACTACACAGAATTTTGAAAAACAGTATTATGGCCAGTTCCCATTTAGGTATATGCTTCTAACGCACATATTTTGCTCAAGAAAAATTAATACACAAATAATCTGAATACATAATATAATTCCATAAATTGATTTATCTACAACTACGTATCTACTCGTACATCCAACTTATTTTTTTTTTCAACTCATCCTGTTTGCCCGCGAGATCGACCTGAAAACATCGATCTCGATTCGCGAACGTGTTATTGTCGGCGATTTAATTTGGCGCAATTAGACATAATGTTTATTTTTTATATGATCCAAGATGAATTGAAAGTTAATGTTTTTTTTTTTTGTAGTGTTGTTGTTGTAATATTGTACTTCATGTGGAGCTGTCATCGTTATCATGTTCTAATTAAGTGTGCAACATAAATATGGTAGGAAAAAAAATTAATGTTAGCTGGGCACGGGCAGTGTGTGGGGTATAAATCTTTTGAGAGGTGATTCTGTTGAAATAGCGAAGGAGAGTGAAAGCTTCTGTATCTATAGGTGAGCTAGTTTCATTGAATTGGAATGCACTATACGCTAATAGTGATGTGTGGAATGTTAGAAATTCACTAAATTGTGGAAAACACATGCAGCAGGGGCTTTTGATTATAACTTAGGTGTGTTTTGTTTTCAGATGATTCATATGTCGTCGTTTGTCGTTTTTATCTACTTTCTCGACAAAAGTTTGTATTTTCACAAAGATTGAACGCATGGGGTTTTCGGTAACATATGTATTTTAGAGGAAATTTAATTGCAAGGTTAAGGTCCATGTAACCATGTGTCATATAGAGAGCTTTAAATGATACAAGTTTACAAATCAACGGTTACCTTATTCCTCATGGAAATATGAGCGAAAGTACTTTTTCTAAATTTTATTTTAATTTTTTATAGCTTTGTAGAAAACAACAAAGCAACGGGCGCTTTAGAAGTTTTGACAAGTGAAGACGCTCCAGATGAACTTTGTAATATTAGTTCACATTTCTGGAAGTAATGAGAAACCTAAAATAGTTACATATTAATTCAATGTCGTGTGACGTCAATTTCGTTTAGACATTGTCTTTTAATTACACTTATGATAAAACACTGCAAAAACGTCATCCATCAATGGCTGGTCGGAGTGATGGTTTTATAATTCTTTCTAACTCCATATGGGTTTTCATAAATTTTTAAATCCTAATGGAAAATGATATAACTCAATAATTGGTAAGCCATTGTTTCTGAACAATCTTTCATCAAAAACTTAGCAAAATAGAAAAACAGAAAGTATTTTGACATCATAAAATTAAACAAATAAAAAAAAAACTCAAATTAGATTGTGGGTCAAAATCCTAATTCAAAACAAAATTGAATACCTATTAATAAAATTCGTAAGAGAGATATAAATTCTTTGACAAGTTAAAAAAAAAACAATGGTCAAATTAATGGCAAACTTATTTCGTTCTATCGCCGAAAATTTTTCAACTGTTCAATCAGGAGATAGAGTAAGTAAGACATTTGCCAATAATGTATTAGAAACCAAATTAAACTTTTCAATTGTTTAATAGTTTTGTGAAGTTTTAAGATTGGGACACAATTTGATAAAACAAAGAAAAGAGTTCAGTAAGAGAAGTTATGAAAAATTTAAGAAGTCATCAACAAAACATCAATTAAACGATAACCTGCTGAGTTGCAGGAAAAGATAACAATGCCTTGACTCAAATTGACAAACATCTGTATGTACTTTTTCTGTGTTTTTAAAAAATAAAAATGTTCATATCTATAAAGTTGGCCATCGACGACCCAGCCAAATGGCCGAGCTGAATTGCATCATCGATCATTCGATGGTCATTGAGCTCCGGCGAGCCATTAAGATTTTCAGCAAATCTGTAATCTACGAATCAAAATGGCTCCGAGCCATTTGCCTTGGTCGTATTTGGTCAGCCTAAGAAAGACAAATAAATTGCGTCTGTTAAGAAATCGTGTGCACATTGAAGCAAATACTATTAAGTATATGCGTTCACTTTACCTGTTTTTCATCAACTTCGAAAAAGCATTCGACAATGCCCGTATTGAGAATTTTGTTGGTTTCCTACCCACAGGAGGGGCATACGAGATCGTATTCCTCGCGGCTTTATATTGAATCGAAACGCAAGAATTTAGTGAACATCAAACGCCTAGTATCATGGATCTTCATCAAATGCCAACAAGGGTGGAGATTAAAGAAATCTTTGGACTTAAGATCAATATGGCAAAATCAGAAAAAATCAGCCTTTGAACTTCCTTATCTATTCAAGTAATTGTTTGTGGACAACCAGTTGAGATGGTAAAATTTCAATATCTTGGATATGCTGTATCTATCAATGACAGAACTGAATCAGATATTAACAATAGAGTTTGGCAAGCAAAGAATGCGTTCTGAATATGCCGTCAAAAATATATGGAGAAACAACTCTATAAGCTTAGAGACCAAGCTAGAACTGTTTCGCTCCAATGTTGAATCTGTCGATCTTTATGGATTCAGTACTTGAAAAATCAGATCCGCTGTCACATGAAAGCTACAAACCTTCGTAAAGGGATGTCTGCGAAATATCGTATCTTCAACGTATCTTCAATGATGAACTTCTTTGGGACGAGAGATAGAACTAATGCTTCATCAAACTCGGAATTTACGAACTTTGAATGAAGCGCATGCGTGGTATTTCCACCCATCTTTCAAAAAACACAGACGTTGATTGTCAGATGTTAGTGTTGAATAAAAATATTTGTAACTTGAATTATGTAAATTCGAGCTCAGAAAGTCCAATGTCTGGAGTATGTATGTACAGTATAATTGGCAACCCATACATACCGGCATCTTTTTACAGTAAATTCAAATTACTGACAGAATTACTGAAACATCAATATCTCTTAGTTTATTTTCTAGACAAAAAAAAATAATTAGGTTATTAAATAAGGAAATGGCAATTCATAACAGTTCTGTTTATACAGGTTCGGCGAAGGTTCTATACCAGGTTCTATGCAAGCACCCGTAGGATTTTTGAAGCCACGCAAAGTATTAAACATTTCAAATTTTTAATTGGCAACAAACAGTTATGAATGTTATTAATTGACATGTCTGGTTCTGGAGTAAAATATACCTACTAATTAAATATAATCTTCTTTTCTAAAATTAAGTAACTGAAATACAAAAAAATAATACATCATACAAATGTAAGTGGGATGCATGTCACTCACGGACGTGCTATCGCTTGAAACGTCAATCTTGGCAGCCCAATAGTAAACCTACTTTGGACGCATGCCATTCAGCCGATATACCAAGATGTTCAGGCACTTACAAAAAAATATACATTTTCAAGTTTTGATTACAAAATTATTCATCATTGAACAAAAAAAAAAAAATGGCAAGATCAAGTTTCACTTTACCGCACTTAGGCTATCAATTAGCTCGAATTTGGCACACCAGTGACTATGACTATGACTATGTACATATACACTATTCAGGTATTCCCAACAGGTCTCATTACCACCAGTGCGATGGACAGAAAAAAAATTGGATCACATAAAAAGTAGTTGTATATCTCTGAACTGAAATTGATTTTTTCTCTTTAACTTTAATGTAACACATATTTAACGACAACGACTTCGACGACGACGACGACATCGGACGAACAAGAGTCGCATGGCGAATTTTTAAATCAAGTTTTTTTGTTTTTTTTTTGTTTTTGTACAACCATTGGCGAGTTGGAGTTCGGACTAGTTCGGCGGTATATTCTTTTCGATATCTCTGGAACCAGTTCCACCACATCACATTACCACCGATATCCAGCTTCAAGACCTCGAATCCGAAACGACAACGACGAAGACTGTGTGTGATTCTTTGTTGCGGTTATGCTGCCACTCCACCCCACCGCACCCACTGTTTCTAAAAGTTGATCGCCCTCCATGGGCGTCCAGAGCTCTCTCTTTCTTTTGGGTTTTGTGATTTTATTTATGGAAATGTCCAATAAAAGGCCTCGCCGCAGTAATAATAATCAATTTCTGTGATGATTCAATATAAAGTTTTTGTCCTATACAATATACATACATATCTATACAGCTAGCTTGTTGGGAGGTGCGCTGGAAGCTTCACAAGATTCGAAACTGATTATTATAAATGTTTATGGCGATGATGATATGAGCCCAGATGAACGAACAAGAACAAGGAATGAAACTGGAGTGACCTGTTTGAAATGCGGGGCGCCGCGACAGCCGTGACGTCCGTCGCCAACGTCGTCGTCGTCGTTGCGGTTTTGTTAAGTTGAATAACTTATTTTATATAAATAAAGTTAATGATTAAACGAATGACATTAGAGTAAGATCATTGAATAGGTGTTATCAAATAATTACAACTGTCAAAAGATAAATTTTTATCTGTAAGTATATAATCTGCTATACATACAGTTGTCAAATAATTGCCGTTATACCAATGATAAATAATTAAATAGATTTATTTTATTTATTTCATGGGCACAAGTACAGATTTTGTAAACTTTTCTTTTAAAAAGTTTTTCAATGTCTTATTCATTATTGACATTTCAACAGTCTCTGTTCTTATGTTAAAGCAATATGGAATAAACCAAAAAAAAAAACAAGAGTTTCATTAGAGAAAAAAATGAAGAGGTTTAAAATTCATTTTTCAAATTGCTTATAAATGAGCCAAAGAAGAAGTTTGAGCTGAAGGTCCCATCTGATGTATCGTAGAAACACAAACTTTTGAAAAAAATAAATTTAAAAAATCGTTGGAGCGGTTTTTTCAAAAAATAATTTTGTCTACATGTACATTGTACATCTTTTAAATATATGTAACAAAATTGGAATGAAAGTTCTTAGTATTTAATAGTTTACACTTAGAAACAAAATTTCAAAAAAAAATATTTGAATCAAAATATTGAGTTTTCAAAAATAAATTTGATTTAAAATATTTAAAATAAATTTGATTTAAAATATTTTATTGAAAATTTTGATATGCATATATTATTAAGTTTATGTAAGACCTCTCCCATAAAAAAATGGAGTTAGGTGTAGGTTGAGGTACAAGCAGATAGACAGAATTGCGGGACCCACATTTTATGCATTGTCTATCATCGTAATGTCAGATCTGATTGATATCTGCACATCGATTTTTTTACGAATCCAAAACTTGTTCATCCCAGTTGAAAAGGGGTCTGTGGGAAAAGTCTTGGGTAGCGTACGTCTGCAATGTTAACTTAGAACTTTATTTCATACAACAAATCCCTATCCTAACATTCTTTTGGGAACTTTTTTTTATAAACCTTTCTTCTATTTACAAGTTTTTAAAACTTAAGAGCCTTTTAACTCAAATTATCCTCCCTTAGTAGTTCATGAAAGGAAAATTTATAACATGATGAGGGAGTATTTTTTGAATTCAGAGGCTCTTAAAATTGAAGATATCAAATAATAAAATAAACTGGAACACGTTTCCTTCAACTCTCCAACATATGAAGCTCAAGAATTTCTTTGAGAATTTTCATTTAATTTTCTTCCTATTTTTTGTTTCAAAATCTTATCTAAAATGTTATTGATTCAAATAAATTTCGATTTTTATTTATGTTTATTAAAAAAATAAAGAGCTAATTCCTAAGGTTGGGATCCTAATGCATTCATGCATTTTCTGCTTCACACCAACCACCTCCGTTAATTTTTTATTTTATGTTTTTTTTTTTTAATATTATTTATGCAAATTGCTTTATGCCTTAAATTACAACTAAACTACTTATGTAACGTTATTTTTTTTCTTTCTTCGCTTTTTCGCATCTTAATTAAATAATTTTTTTCTGTTAATTACCTCTGCATTTCTCTATAACCTCGCCTTCACCAAAAACCAGAATTATAACTCAGAAATCAAGAAAAAGGAAAACAACAACAATTGAAGGAGCCACATCTCCTTATGAAGCAAGAAAAGAACATTATATGTTAGATTACCACTTCTTCCATCGTAAGATGTTTTGGCTGTGTAGCCTTAAGGTATTACATATATACAAATACACTTAGGTATATAACTTAGCTAAGCAGATCTTCTCTTTGTTAAAATCTCTCACATCTTCTCGATGGTGTTGGGCTTCATCTCCTCTTCTATATAGCTGCTGATGCTGATGTTACTTCTGTTGCTGCTGCTTCTGCTTGTTGCTAATGCTGCAGCAACAGCATCCATCCTATCATATCGTTTGTCGGTCAAAAGACCACAATTCTAAGAACTCTGGACCAGTTATGAAACAAGCCAGGCAAAAAAAATAATGAAAGTAAAAATAAAAAAAATTATATTAAGCAAACCACTGGGTTGTATGTACCTGCCTGATGTTTATGTTTAATATTAAATCAAATTCACGACTGATTCGCTCAAGTTTAATCCTATACTAAAGTCTCTTAGAATTAAAAAAAAGGTTAAAATACTTGCTTTGACTTTTTTTTTTTTTTGAAATTTTGACTACATGAAATATCTTTTCAAGAAATTGTTTCTACGAGTAATTTGAAAACTGAAAAATGTTAAACTACATAGGTACATTAGAAAAACGTAGATTAAGTCAGAAAGCAAAATAATTTGTGTGAATCAGTGCTCGTATCATAAAGTTTCTAAAGTGTAAATTGTTAATCTTATAAAGTTACTCCCTTAATCTCTTAAAGTACTATCGCGTGAGTTTCTTCTTGTTATATTTCTAGGTCAAGTCAAATCGTTTTATTTGCACACTTATTGAAACTGACAAAAAATCTGCACTTATCTATTGTTTTTATTTTGTTTATACAACATACATATGTGAAAAAAACGGTTTTCATAAAACAAACTCATATTTCATTTAGAACTTTTACGCAGTATCACTGTTAGTCCGGGCCAATTAGACTTTAGCTGGAAGGTAGTTTTAAACTTGTGTACCAATACCCTATCGAATACAGAAGTCAAACCTGACCTCGGATTTAGGTCCCAGTGCTCCTTATAATACTACTGTACTATGTACAGTGGCCAAAGATCTCAACCAAAGATACTGAGTAAAGGCACTCTCCTCCATCGTGCCAGTGCTGTCACAAGCATCTTATGGTTTTTAATACTTTTGTGAAGATGACTCCTCAAATTGTAAATTTTAAAAAGAATAACAATAATATTAACAAATAATGTTTTACTACAAATTATGCTCTTACTTTTTAATTTTAAACTTTTTACAAATTTGGTTGAACCTTTGTTTAAATTTTTAATTCATCGAGTACGGTGGATTAGCTGTGGTTCAACACTGGTTCAAGCATAGAATTTTCTTGTATTTTACTTTGCTAAGCGTAACTTTGCTACCAACAAAAATATTTGACTTGTATAAGCATTGAAATTAATGGTTGCAGAATTTTGTTTTGTATTAAGATAAATAAGTTACACCCTAGCTATTTGTTTAAAATTATAAAAAATAGAGGATTTACTTTTACACAAGCTTGCCTTAATATTAAAATTAAAACAATCATTTCTGAAATACACTATTTCTCCCAAAATATATTTTGTTGACCACCTGTCAAGCTATAAACTATTAAAATACCTCAAAAAAATTTCAACATTTCGAACTTTTTTACTGCTACGCAAAAATGTCAGAATTTTTAGAGTTTTTTTTTAATCGTAATCAATAGAATTTGACAGTTTATAGCTTGACAGATGATCGCCAAACTGTGAAATAGTCTTAGAGCATATATAACATGGAGTGCTTGTTCAATTTCAAACGTGAAGCTTTTATAGGGGGCGCTAGTTTCACTAATTTCGGGAAGCAAAAGCGCGGACCTCGAATAAGAGTGCGTAATCCCTCTACACAATTTAATTAAATTAAATTTAATTTTTTTTAATTTCCATCCCTCTTCAAAAAAATACAAAAAAAACTATGATTGAAGTTTGACAGGTCCACGCTGGTGCTTCCCGAAACTGTAAGAAAGTAGATACTAGCGCCCCCTATCTGTGCTTCTGGCGTTACAATGTATTTGATATAGGAACAAGCACTCCATATTATATATAATCTAAGGAAATAGTGTATTTCGTTCCAAATGTCACCCAATTGCGCACAAATCAACATTTTTAAAATTTTTCAACCATTCCTGTCTGCATGTTATCAAAAGAATGGGGAGGACTTACAATTTTATGCCGAATCCCAAAGGCTAGTAGCGATTATGAAAATAAAACACATTTATCTTTTACCAATTTTGCCAAATAATTCAAAGACTTACTAGTAAATTCTAGAATTTTAACTTTTCGGGAATTTACAGTAACATATGTATGTATGTACATATATACAAATTTTATTTTAGAATATTACGCATTAAGTAAAACATAATTATGTGAAGACAAACCATCAATGCCATTCATTTGATATTTAAAACAGAGTGAGGTCATTAATATTTGCACACCCTTTCGACTTATTAAAACGAAGATTCTACTAGTTCGTCTCATTGAAATTGGTTTGGTTTATAAAAATGAAATTCAGTATTGGAATTATTGTTTTATTTGCTATCACTTGGGTAAGATTTCTTAAGAAAATAAAATACTCTGTTATAATAAAGCAAAATTCATCAATTATTTAAAAAAAAAATTAGTCATCAACTGATACGCAACGACATCAAGAAGAGAAACCCAATGCTGTTGACACATTATTTCGAATTGAGTGCGCCAAAGAACTCAAAATTCCTGGTTCAGAAATGGAAACATACACAGGGCCTGTGTTGGATAATCTAGACGAGGCCACAGGTCACTGTTTCCTAAAATGTTTTTTAGAGAAGCAAGGCAATTTGGACAGTAACAATGGATTTAAAATAGATTATATAAAATTTATTTACGGACTGGCTGGTGGATCTTCAAAAAATTCTTCACTTGATGATCTTCAAGCTATTAAAAAAGAGTGCGTGAATGTTGTACAACAAGAAGCTAATGCATGTAAAACTACTTTCCTAGGATTTCAGTGTATTCTTACTAAAGTTAACGAACTTGTTGATTTGAAAGAAAAATCAAAGAATTATGAAAACTAGCAAAAAAAAAATAAAGGAATCATATTTTATTTAATATTTTTGTAGTATGTTCTTTGAAGAGTTGTTTCTTTGTTTATTATTTTTAATGGTTTTTTAGCAAATATTGTGAAAGATGCCGTTACAGCACATTCACAGGGAATAAAACTATTCAGAAGGTGATGTGGTGTCATGCGACTTCTTCAAAATCGTTCTGGAAAGAATAGTGCAAAAGTCATACGCCAACACAAGAGGCACAACCTTTCAAAAATCCGTCCAATTTGGAAGAACACAGCGTGATGTCAGTGGCACATTTGTGAGCATAGTTGGAAGCGAAGAAGATGGGCATTGAGCGCAAGACCAAGAATAAGCTGTCATCAAAACGGGATAGCCAACACCGACTTCTTGGACAGAACTTTTATTTTTATTTTTACGAGTCCACGATTTGCCTTTATCAAATAAAGCGAAACAAAAAACAAATCATCCGAAGATGATACAGAAAAAAAAAAATGAAAAGAGGAAAAAAAAGCAAGAAACCAAAAGCATCGCATAAAATATATCAAAAAGTTTAAACAAAACTCGTTCCCAAGGGTCCACATCCATTGGATATTTAGAGAAGAGATGAGTGAAATCAGTTAACCGAAATAATAGCAAGCGAATTGCAATTTACGCACAGGCCGCGACCCTTGCCTTTCTATTCCTTAATTTGCTACCTTTTTCATGCGATGGATTTGGTGATCTTCACGCATAAGTACGTTGCACGTACAAGTATACATATATACATAAATATATTTTTTGCTTCAATTTGAACCAAAACCTAGAAGATCGGTCTTTTGAGTTAACTTAGGTACACAGAAAAAAAGCAATAAGATCCACAATTGAGTTATTTTATTGTGAAGTCTTTTTAAAAGCAACACATAAAAAGTTTTTTTTTTTTATTGAAGAAAAGCTTATAGAAATTATTTTATTTTAAGAAGAGTATCACTTAAAATATTCATCATTAATACGAAATGCTTATTGTTTTAAAAAATTTACTTATTAAAATAATCCTGACAAATGCAAAGTCTAGGCACATACATTGAAAGTTTCTTTTGTCTGTGGTAATTACATTATTAAAATCGGAAGGTCCCCGGTTCAATACTCATAGAAAAGAAAAAGATAGATAAAATGTCAAACCCTCTCTCTTTGTCAAACAAATAAATTAATATTCTTTCTGCTGGCAAACATTTTTGTTAGATTCTATTTCTCTATGAAAGATATAAAATGTATTTGTTGGATGGAGAGAAAAGATCAAATGAGAACATTTTCATAAACATGGGAATGGGAAGTTGCCAAAGTGGATTTTTCTCTTTTTCTTTAGAATAGAGCTCTGAACAGAGCCTGAACACTCCGAGCACACTCTGAACATTTTTGAAACACAAATTTTGTCAAATTTTATTTCACAGCTGTCATTCTCCTGTTTTAACAGAATTGGGTTCCAGTACGATTGTTTGAGAAAAAAAATTAAGTATAAAAAGTAAGCATGATGTAAAATCCATCATTTAATAGACTGCATTTTTACCTTCAATCAATGCAATAAAAATGTCTAAACCATCAACTTCTCACATATCACAAAGAAACCTTTTCGCTTCAATGTCAAATTATTGGAAAGAATCCATCCTATAGAGTTGTATAGGGGTTGCTTTTAGCTGCATTTATATGTATACGTACATAAGTTCTTCATGATTCGTCAACCTTCTGAAAACTTAAACTATTCACATGGAAATGTAAATTCACTCAGCTTTTAAAACTAGTCATTTTGTAATTCTACAAAAGAGGTATGCAACACAAAAAAAGGCTAAGCCAATGCTATTTCGCGTGTCGTTTTAAAACGAATTAGATAAGATTATTTATTCAATGTATATTCTGTTCGTATGGACGGTCAATCCGTTCTTCGAATTAAACTTCTGTTTCACGTCTTCCTAAAATACAATTCAACGTACAACATTTTTATCATATTGATAATACACAAAAGTCGGTAAAGGATTATTAAAAATACGGAAAAATGTAATCCAAAGTCGGAGCTTTTTTCCTAGATCGTAGTTCTCTTTTTTTGTACCTTTGATTTTTATGCACCTGAGACGTGAATTGACCTTCAAAAAGCCACCCGTGTGCTTCATTTGGATTTCAATTCATAGTTTTGAACTAAGATGGCCAGACGACGAAGTGTGCTTACGTAGTAGAGTTAGTAATTCGCAAGCTTCGTAAGCCCTTTAGTCTTGGTTCAAATCCTAGATAGTCAGAAATTAATCATATGATTAAAATAAAATGAAATAATGGAGCTAAAAACATTATCATTTCATTTTAACACAGGACCGGAATAGGGGTGTTTTCTTAAAAGGAGATAAAAGACTTCAAATTTAAAGGTTAATGTTTTCTAGAATTCTAAGGATAAGAAAAACAGAGTGGTTACTGAGAACTTGTTTTACTTTATAGTACATTTACCAGTGAAGTCTATTGCACCAACTATTTGCTGAGACTCAAAATGTGACATTGGCTTAGGTAATAAGACTTCAAAAGATCATGCAAAAAAAAACTCCAATAATTTTTTAAATTGAAGTTTAAATCTGTTAACGGTCAACTGTTTTCAAAACTCATAATGATTTGATAATTTCTTCATATTGGTAGTTTCATTTTCATACACGCGCGAATATTTGTTTAACATAGGAATTGCCAATTAACTGATTCTTTGGTTAATCATTTAGTGACCTGTAGAACATAATCATAATATTTCGTATGCAAATCTTTTGATTAAATCAGAACTAACATTTTATGGTTTCACATGAATAGAAATTCGAAATGCAAATTTTAAGCCGCATCAGATAATGTTAAAAAAAGAAAACTATTCAATCAGAACTAATTTGACACAAAAAAAAAAAAACAAAACAAAATAAATCATTAGCAATGCAAACAACCAACTAACGAATCGCACAGTTAAGTGTTTTGTTTTAATCTTTTCCTTATACATATATTGAGTATTTCTAATTCTATTAATTAGTTGACACGCAATACAATTAAATTAGGTGTATTCAAGGGCTGATGGAGCTAATAGGGCATGAACGAGGCAGTAGGCAATATCCAAGGATAATTGATAATCTGTGATTGAAGTATTCAACATTTGTTTGGGTTTATGTGTTTGTATAACTTGCGTAAACGGTCAAGAACATTATTGAGCTTCAAGCTTTTAAGAAGAGTTGTCATGATTTAACATTGCTAATTATTTATTCTAAGCTGGTGATAAAGCTAGATTTGTTTTGTACATAAGATTCTTATATTTCCAAAGATTCTATAGATTCTAGATTTAAATGTTTTTAAATCATATTTCAAGAACCACAAATCCAGTAAACTGTAGATTAAATAACAGAAAAATACTGAAACAAATAAAATTTGGAAAAATTAGAATCTCTAAAACATAAAATTTTCATATAAAATTAATCCACAAAAGATCAGTTTTAACAAGCCGTAATCGTCTGCTTTATTCTTTTTAAGTTTTGACAGACTAAAAGAACGGGATTGACTTTGGACTAATTTTATCAAAAATCAGTTATGTCACAAACTGTCAGCATCGATAAGAAAGTTTGAAAATGATAAAGAAGTTTTAAGAAACGGTAATGTAGATCTTCCGGCGGATTTTATGATTGTTATTTATCGCGTAAGTGAGTTGACTTTGGATCGAGTCAAGTTCGCGGAAATAAAATTTTTCGAATTCTGTAATCGAGGTCATTGTATTTTAAGAAGCAAACCAGATAACACGATTAATGTAACATTTATTAAAGTATTCAAAAAGTAGTATCTGGGTTTTCGGATCTAAAAGATTTCAATGATTTTGTTTGAATCTCTGAATTTAAAAAGAAAATGCTAACTGCACCAAATTTTTAGATGCAAACAATCAAACAAAATGATGTATTATTTTTGGTTGTTGTTTTTTATGACTTTTTTTTTTGATCAGCATTTCAAAATAAAAATATAATGGATATAAAAAGTTATTGTAACTTACTCATATATGTATGGTTTTAATATATGACCGCACTTACCTAAAAAAAAAGAGAAAGAAAAATTGCATAAGTAAGATCTCAAGAAGTAAACTTAAAGAAAATATCAGGAATAATACCACTGGACAGATATATGATCACTGCTGCATATGGTGAGGGAATAACCTCAACAATCTTTAACGAGGAGAGAAATCCCGATACTTTTATGTAACAGTAACAGATGAGAAAGTTTAAAATCAAAAAAAAATCTAGACTTAAAACACTTTTGATAACTTGTTAATTTAAAACTTTGGTTTCAAACAGATTGATAGGACAAACTTGCATTTAAATTTAACTAAACAAAAATGATTTTTTTAAAAAACTATTTTTCCAAATCTATTACAATTTTTTTCCAAATCTATAACATGCATTATTGTACATTTAACCTCATCACTAGGTATTTAGGAGTATATTTTCATAGTAATAAGCGATTAGCTGTTAAAAAGCTATTGTTCATCTGCAGCTCGTGTACGACAAAACAACTTTATATCAAACAGTGATTAATTAAGCTTGCAAGTTTTTACCAGATGGCCTAGAACTGAAACCCATGAATGATGATATAAGAACACGCATTTTTTTAAACATTCTTCTTATATTGAACACCTGCGATATACTTCATATATTTAAACTTCACGTTATATTATGTAGGTAATAGATGACATTGCTTTAAAAAAAATTGTAAAAATCACGTCATACCGAAAAAATAATTGAAGGTATTAAAATAAATCATTTTTAGTGTGATATGTGCCGATACAGCAATTTGACTTTACTAAGAAAAATTTCGATTAAAATGCTAGTTTATTAGGGCTAGTTGTACAATCGCAGTTCAGCCTTAGTTTAACTTTTTAGTTCACCGATTTCCGTGGATTGGCTTCGGTTTGAAGCTGGTTCAAGCATCAAATTAACTGTTATCATACAGCACAACCGTGAACGAGAGCTAAGACTTTTTGTGTGTTAACACACTTGTGAACTAGTTCTTGAAGAAAAAAATCCGCTGTAACGATTTTGGGTTTTTTGTATTTTTTGGGGCTAACTTTAACAGTTTAAATAATTAATTATATGCTTTTTTCTCTGATGGCCAGTTGCACCAAAATTCAGTAAAACCAGTTTTTTCTTAAATGCTCACAAATTTAACCAATGCCTTTCATCGTTTGTGAACCATCCCTGGATTTTATAATCAGCTTTAAAACAGGCAGGTAAAAAAATAAATGAGAGAAGAGAAGTCAAACTTTAATGATAAGTTCTTCCACACTATCGTACTGAGTATTTACAAAATGTCAACAAAATATAAGAAAATAATGCACGTGTTAATTTAGTGCTATCTTTTCGTTAAAACTTGCTTTTAAAATTTATCTGGAGGGAAATGGTATTTTAGTTTATTGGCTGTCAGCACTAAAAATTGTTTGATGCAATTTTATAATTCATCGAAGCAATAAATATTCAAAAGCTTTTCTTGCAATCGGACATAAGTCATTTAACCACTTTATAATGCTCAACAAATTACTTTTCTATTTAAGGACTTTGTTATAACCAGAAATTTTTTTTTTTTCATTGCAGAAATGCTCAAATAAAAGTTTAAAGTCATTTTACTCTCTACTTTGTTTTCATTGTTAGTTTGACTAAATTTTTAGCATTTTGCCCATGGCAAATATTTTTACAAATCATTTAATATGTGCATGTGCCTACAAAATCACGGACAAAAAATAAAACAACAAAATTGACATTTATCAGCTCTCATTTAATTTATCATCCATTGCAGTAATGCGTCACATTCCCCATCAAAATGTTTCACGGTTATTAAATTTCAAGCTGTGATAAATTGAAGACTTTTAATCGCTTTGAATTTTTCTTAGAGCACAGTGTGTTAAAGTGCAACAAGAAACAACAACAAAAGTGTAAGATGAGATAAAATAAGTGAGTGCATTTTTGTGGCATTGAAAGGTGAATACCTGTGGCAAATTTATTAAATGATGACAGTTCTTTCATGGTAAAGCTACTTTACAATAACAAATACAGTAGATATTGCATTTCACATTTCACTGGAATTCATAATAATAGAAATAAAACCAACATCTATTCCAACTAGGTACATTAGTAGGTACGTAGTGTTATGAATTGAATGCAATAATGAGCAAATTCATTATGTTTGCACCACAAAATTGAAAAAGGCAGACATTTTTTTTTGCTGTTTTTGTTGTTACGTGTTAAATTCCGGCCACTTTTTGAGATCGGAAGTGGAAATAAACACGCAATGCCTTTTTAGCTTGTGTGTGAAGTGAATAACGTGTGACTTTATAAATGGACTGTTAATTATGAAGTTCTCAGAATCTCGAATTTTAAATATATATCGTATACTCCAGGTAGCCATCAATATAAAAAAAAAAAACAATAACAAGTATAAAGTCAATAAACTGGAATTGTTTAATCAGGAAAAAAAATGTATTTTTGTTATGAAAAACTTTTTGGGATTTAATTTATTCATTGAATAATTGTCATGGCTGCTGAGATTACGATTATTTAACAAGATTTTTGTTTGATACTTAATATGTATGTGTGTAACTTTTGATTTTAAGCCTTAAACTAATATAACAACTTTGTGGAAATTGTTATTTTCTAAACGACGAAGTTCTAAATTTATTTTTATTTGATGACAAATACATAGCTCGTTTGTATGGATGCAAGTGGTTTTTAAAGATTGAGTTGAATAAAGTTTGGATTTTCCATCCAAGTTTTTTGTCATATTGAGCTGGAAAAATAAAATAAATAGGAAAAGGAACGATGACGTAATTCTGAATCATTTATTATCTGTGTTAAGCTCGTATCAACAAAATTATAAGTTCTCTCAATGAATATACGAGCCTATGAAGTGTATATTTACGTTTAATTGATTTGTAGGACATTAAAAATAATATGGCGGAGAAATCTTTAATAATCACTATTTCACAATATACGTGCCTCACTTTTTCAGCTTCTTGCTCCACTATGGGGAGAGGAGGTCAGTGATCCAATTGCAGCGTACATCTTAATGCTTGAAAAATCCATCATTGCTATCTATTTTAAAAATGTCATGTAGATTTCTATATAACTTAATAATAATAATAAAAGAATGATAAGGGGCACTTAGGCGTATACTTGATTTTATTTTTGAATTTATTTAAAAATTTAGCTCATCTAGTTTTATTAATTTTTGGAGATATTTGCAGAAAAAAAAATACGAAAATGATAAATATTTTATATTTTGACTTTTCTTTGGTTTTGGTTTGGAAGAAATAGTAAAGCCATTTGCAAACAAATTTTCATATTTACGAGTGCAAAATATTCAAAAGATCTTAAGTTTAAAGCATTTAAAGAAGGTTAGGAATAAATAATTCACACTTTTGTCTATTCCCAGGAAAAATGAAATTGTAAGAAAACTTGACTATGTTTACTGGCGCCACTTGTGATCAGTGATCCGAACAAATGATTTTTCTTTTTCTTGTTGATATTTTTTAGCACCAAACTATGATTTATAACAGTTTTCAAATTGTTAAATTTTAATATACATAGATACTCTTATACATCCTACATGTGTGCTGCACAGAAATTAATTTTTTTAGGTGTGAAAGTCTGTTTTCAACACGAATAAAGCATTCCTTTTTGTTCTGATGAATATTCCTTATTATATAAATATAAACAACCAACATAACATCTATACTTTAAAATAAGACTACTACATTACCCATAAATAATCCCGAATCAAACCTTTTTTACAATGAAAATTTTTATATTACATTAACTCTACAAGTCTGACTCCAAGAAGCACTTAATATGTCTCGCTTTCCAACGAATGTGTCACTTATTTGCATTCGCAGTCACATTCCTCGCATTCATGCACCAAACTGCTAATTAATCGATAACAACTTTTCCAAGAACAAAACCCTCCACAGCCCAAGGGTTGTTGACATTTTAGTATAGTGAGGCATGAAGTAGAAAAAAAAATATGAACAATTATCCCAACCATATTCAAAAAAAATTCACTCCCTCGCTTCTAAAAAAAAATTCCGTTGTTGTATTCTATTTATCAAATAATAAAGCACAACAAAAAAGCAGAGCTCGTAAATTTGCATCCCCTCTCGCATATAGAAAATGCCAGACAAACAAATGAAATTGCTTCATACCCTCTATGTAGCTTTTGGCGGCATGATGGCAGCGGGTGACCGCCCCATCACGCCATCACGCCATCACCCAAACCAAAGACACAATTTTTATCGTACTGCGTTCCATCATAAATTTTAAACAAAGAAGTTTTGGGCAGAAAAGCTGCCTTCTGCTGGAAGTCTATGTCTGCAAATGGACCAAGGCAGGAACATCATCCAGCAACAACAGCAGCAGCAAAGCATTGACAAGCGTGATGGGTTAGCTCACATACGAGGATTTTATTCGTTCAATCTAAATGGCCTATTGGGGCGAAAGTTTTAGGTCGCCACATGCACTTTAATCTGTCTACCATGCCAGGATTGCTTTTTTCCTGCTTCCCTCAGTTTGGCATTGTTTATTATATTTTTTTTTTTATTTTCCTCTTCGGATGAGCGCTATTTAGGTATAAACATAGATACGGGAGAAAAGACAGACAAAGCTAAATAATTGTTTATACAAGGTACTTCTTGTACACTGGCGCCGTTCCAGGGAAAAATTTCACTTGTGGGCTCGTTGGAATGTTTTATGACTTTTAGTGGACAGTAAAAGTTGTGATGACACTTTTTTTTCATATTCATAGCATATTCATAGTGGAATTGATTTAAACAAAAATCGGCTGAGTTTGGATTTTGACCTTGTGCATTGCTTAAATCTATTATTTCAAGGACTGCTACATCTTGCGAGAAAAAAAGTAGGCAAGAGTATCTCTTGTCAAGCAAAGACGGTCTCTATAACTCAGCTGGGTACAGGTGATTGTCAGATCTGTCAGTGAAAAAAAAACAATGTCATCAGAAGCAGCATTGTTAGGTCATTATCAAACGACCTTCTGATAATGAAATTGACAGATATGTATCTGACAACTGTCTGAAAATAAAATGTTCTCACTGTCGGACAGACAATTAGGATGATGTCAGACATTTGTCTTACAATCGGTGACATATTCTTCACTGTCGGAAATGTCAAAACCTTAAAACTGTGTGAACGGACAATTAATCATTGTAAGATATTTGGTAATTGTCAGCGAATTGTCAGTTATTGTCAGAGCAACAACTTACTATTCCTTGTACTTAGCTTAGAATTAGATATTTTTTATCTATCAAATTATTTATTTATCAAATAAATATGTAGTTAAATTTAAATTTCGTTATTTTTCAGGTGATGGGAGCTCTGATCAACATTTAAAATGCTTTCAATAAAATTTGATATTTTCTCATATTCTCAAGAATACCATCCCACTGTGCGTCTCCATAGTTGAGACTTTTTTTTCATTATAAAATTCGTTTGCAAGTTGTGGTTTGATGAGCATCCACTATATTATATAGCTGTGGCAAAAAAAATGTATAAGGTTTTTTATTCTATGTTTTATGATTTTTGTTTATAACACTCTTTGTCACTGGTAATTTAATAATTTTTCAATCTACCTTCAAGCTTCAAGTACTACAATTGCGAACTATATAATACTTGTAGCAGGGCGAGGCCATAGAAAAGTTTTCTTGAAAGTGAATTCTTGGAACACACTCACCTCAAAACTTGGTGAATCAGAAAAAAAAAAGAAAATTGAATTGAGTATAAAAGAACTACAAATTGAAAATCAAGAAGGGATTTCATAAAGAGAAAAGAAAGGTATTGTGCAAGATAAGATGAATTTAACTATTGATTTGTTACCTAGCGAAAGTTGACATCTTATATGGACACAGCGGACTTGAAAATCGTTGTGTAGTTACAATGTCATAGATCTTGCTGCAAAAAAAATTATTAAATTTCAAGAAGTTGATGGCTCAATGCCTCAATAGTTTAGAAATAGTGCTAGGAAAAAACCTGGGTAAGCTTTTCCATCTGCCCTACTCTACTGATCTTCTGCCGAGTGGATGGAAAACAGCATTCGTCCAACCAGTCCAGTCAGTGGAGATTTGCATATTGTATTGGCTGATTTTGTAAAAGCTTTCGAAAGACATCCACGAGATCTGATATGGGTTGCACCTAGGCAACGAGGATATCTGGAAGTATACGTGCCCGCCTGGAAGTCACTGAAGAATTCAGAGTCTCAAGGAAGCTGACCTTAGACATGGAACAATACAGAACCGGGAAGCCTGTCAAGGTTTTCTGAGACCAAGCCGGCAACCCCCACAAGTTGAACCTTAGAGTGAAGCAGTGTAGTGAAGAGGCTCTGGATTATGACAATAGTCGGTTGAGGAAGAAGAAGTTATTTTTTTCTAGAAATGTTTTTGAGTACTCTATGGGAAGAGTTGTGTCCCACTCGAGATCATGACAGTCGCCGGTAAATTAAGAAGTAGTCAAAAATAAACTAAGAGCTCTCAGACTTACCTTGTTCTTAACTCTAATGCAATCAAATTTTATAAATTTAATTAAAAGTGAAAATCGACCGGTAGGATGGGTAGCTTATAAAACTATACTCCTCAAAGGTAAATATCGTTTTCTACCGCACTGTGATAAGAACTTAGGTAGGTATGTATTGTATATACGTGCTACTAAATCATGCTCCTTTTGTTTGAAAAAAAAATAAACATCAAACTCTGATCTATCTCCAGAATAGCATGTGCCATCTTTACTTCTTTTATCCAAAGGTAATCCTTTTTGTATACATGAATCTATATGCATTAACTCTTACTTACATCCGGCTATGACTTCAATTTGAACCTGTTAGAGAGTTTTGCCTTGTTGCGTTCTACATTCCCGCACATCCGCATACAGTATAAATTACAGTCTCATGCCATATATATAATAATACAAAAGCACAAACTCTATTTTATAATATTGCTTAGAAAAGACAAAACTTGCTTGCTGACACACAATAACGATAAAGAAAACAACCAAGTGAATGGAAAATGAGGAGTTTAATACTCCTCTGCACAAACTCTATGTCCATGTACATTAAATCCGTAAAAGTAAAAACCAACTTTGTACATAAATCAAAAAAGAAAAAAAAAAGAAAATCTTTATAAAAAAAGAGTGATTCAGAATAATAATGTCAATGTAAACGAACGTGCTGTACAGGTTATTTGCAACTAAGTAGAAACTTAAACTTCTTTAGTTGCTGTATGGATGTTCATAAATTGGCTCACGTCGTCGTTCGGTCGTCGTCGTCGGTCGTAGTTTTAAGTTCTTTGTAATTTTTCTCCCTCCAAAGGAAGAGATTAAAAAATGTATGTTGGGGAAACACTTGAATGATTTTGTGTTGTAATTTTAAAGTTGCCTGTTTCGAAAACAAGTATAATAACCAGGCAGGAAAAGAGATAGGCATCGATTCGAATAGACAGTAACCATTTGTATAGAGCTGCAATTAAGTTTAGTGACCTCCTGAACTATTAACTATTCGAGAGAAATTAGAATTTACAAACAAGGATGGTGTTCCATGCATAAAAGGAATATTCTTTAGTCTATTTGCCTAAGGCCACAATTGTTCGCTGAAACAATAATGCTTCAAATAAAATATTCTTATTACAATGTAGGTTAAGGGTGGTGGACTGAAAGATGCTCAACTGCCAAATATTTGTAACACACGTCAATGGTCTGAGTACAAAGACCTTTCCGTAATAGTTCGTCTTTAAACACTTGATGGTGGATTTCTATTAGCAGTCAAAAACATGTTAGAATGCACTTTTGTTGATGGTTTTGATTTATCTGACATCAAAATATAATTTATGTAGCTAGTATCTATATCAAAATGGAAACTGGTTACATTCATCCAAAAATCTACCAAGGCCTGATCCTTTGTGTGTCTGAGTGAAAGGGTTCTATCTTATCGCTTAACTTATTTGTATTATAGAGCACATGAGTTTCTGCGCTGTCGACATCTTTTGGAAGGCTATGGACAGCAGGTAAAGTGGTGATCTATATTCAACGCGCTGTTCGATGATGAGTAGCACGGTGTTTTATCAATTCATACAGGAAGACCTAGTGTGTAATCCTGCGGGTTCCACGTCGAGTGTCATTGATGTGGTTTAGGAAGCAAGCAAATCCGTCTCCAGCTTTCGCACTGTATTAGATCTCATATTCCTGTATCAAGTAAAAGAACAATTTAAAGACACACTCGACGTCGGAGTACCAAGATTGTGCTTTTAATGTTCCTATGTGGACCACATTAACACCTTGGGGATCATCATCGAAATGAATTTCGAATATCATCAGTGTTCATAGAAAATCTGGCTTTCTCTGTGCAGTACTTGAATATAGCTAAATTGTATGGCCAAAGACTTAAAGGCATCCAGGTGACCTTCTGTTCATGCGCGTTTTTGACTCCGTTATTATCCGTGGTCCCAAAAATCCACATTACATTTCTAAGACGCTCACGTTTCCCTTACAGACGAAACAGGGATAGTACATTATTATTTTAATCAATGGATCAATAACAGCTCTAAATTTTAGTCAAATCCTTAGTACGAAAAACAAACAATAATTGTTGTAATGTGAAGAACCCTTTCAATCAATTGATTTAAGTTTTCTAAAAGTATTATTATTTGATTACTTCAATAAATGAGAATTTTAAGGTCACAGAGCCGAGTTAACTATAAGTAGCAGTCGTATTTTTTTTAATAACAGTTACTGATCAAAATTCATCACCATTTTTGTGCATTCATGTCCCGCAGGATAAATCATTTTTATAACTCTTCCAGCTGTCTACAAAACATTGTGTAAGCAAATTATCCTCTTCCATAAAGCACAATACAAAGTAACATTACCACAGCATGCTACACTCATTTGATACCCCAAAAACCTCCAAGAATCTTACCAGACGTGATGTCTTTCAAATAAGAATAGTCTTCCCTTATGGATATTTTGGACAATAAATTCAATCCGATTACTATCAATATTAAACCATAAATAAAATTAGCTATGCTTTTTTTTCATCTTGTCGACTTCGTTGAGTCATAACAATTTGTCTGGGTATTTAAGCAACAATGTCTGCTGACACATAACCAACCCTTACCGAACATTGCTTTTAAAATATTAATCTGCCATAATTTATGAAATGCCATAAATAATATTGGAAATTAATGAAAATCTCATGTGGGAGGGTGCTCCAATGGGCTGAATTGATGTTGCGCTGAAATTGCAATGAAGAATCATTTCCCCCCCCCCCCCCCGTATGCGGAATTAGCAATCAGTTCTATGATGAGCTATGTGCATCAGTGGTGCACATGTATCCCCGAAGATGTTTTAGATTAATTCAAAAAGTTTGTTTTAGTGAAATTGATGGGTTTGTCTGGTTTCGGAATATGTGTTTATGGAAAAGTTGAAATATTTCTGCAATCCAGTTTGCAGCAAACTCGTCGTTCGTCTCATACTTTTCATATGTACATGTTCGAACGCCGCTCCGCTCTGCGCCGACTTGATGCTGAAGTTAATTGAACAATTTCTTTTAATTAAATTTCTGACAGAATCATTTCCATTTGGCGCTATATATGCTGCATATTGGAATTCCAAATGAAATTTCATATGTACTCAATTGCAAGAGGATGTGTCTTTTGGTCGTTCGTTCTTATTAGAAATGCGCATACACTATAGACGTTGGTTGTAATAAATTGTTCATTTTGTGTCGATATGGCGCAAAGCGATGCACAAAACATGGTGGTTGTATGATGCTAACGTCTATTTCTAAAGAGAAATTTGATTTGTAGCTGTTGTCTGTCTTGTTAATGAGTTAAAATCTTTCATAAGCCGAAACTCCGATTCTAATGGTTGCTTGGTTATTATTTTTCTTTCTATTTTTTGTCTAACATCCAGGTAGGTACACTTTGAAGTACCTATATCTTCCAGATTAATGGCTACATATTTTTTTAGACATAGACAATCAATGTTGCTATTTTTCTATCAATAAAACTGACTTCAGGAACAAAAAAATTAATGAATGAAAGAAAGATTTAAATGATGGCATTTGGACACAAAGGGGAGTTTTATAAAGCATCTTTATTTATTACATTTTCAACAATTTAATGAGAAATGTAATTTTTTGATTAGAGGATAAAGGTTGAATCTTTTGATTTTTAGCCGATAGGTTGTATTAAATTGCTTTTACTTCTGGATGCCTTAACCTTAGAATGAGCAAAGGCCAAAAAAAACGAATGGGCAAATAAATTTCAGAAGTTCATAAATAAATATGCATTAGGATATTTTATTATTTTTTGAGCCTTAAAAGTAATTGGTTAAAACACATTCTCCTCTGTTGTTGATCGTAGGTATAATGAGTGAACCATATCAATGGATTAAAATGTTCAAAGAAGGATCACGATGAACACCAGAAAGGTATTTGGAAAGACTATTGAAAACTTTCCATTGAACCTCTTGTAACTAATCCACAAAAACAATAATTTCTAGTACCTAGCAGTTTTATGTTTTCTGTGTCTTCTTAATATGATGAAGAGTTTTGAAATGATATTTCAATGAAAGATAATACAGACAATACGACAAAATCTATGAATGAATTTTTGGATTGACTTGAAAATTCAAATTAGATATCGTAAGATCGGGAAATTAATCCAAAATTAATTTTTTTTTAAATTAAAACTTTTGCAATGAGCCTCTTAAAATACATAAGTAAGACAGAGAAAACGAATAAAAGCAAAGAAAAAAACTGCGGTAATTGCTTTGTTGAAACAGGAAAATTTAGAGACGATTTGAAAATTGGGAAATTTGGTTTTTTGAACCATCCAGACCAAATAACATTCCAAAAATCTATGAACTACCTTACCTCTTCTAGGGTACAACATCAACTTATATTTACTTATAATCCGTATTGCCTTTAGCAAGAAGGTTATTCCAAATCCACATTAAATCGAGTTTTCAGTATATTTAAAATACTTAAAATTTTAGGAGAAGAAAATTCGAAAATTCGGAAAATATGTAAATCCATAAATTATACAAGCATATAGCCTTAAACCACTTATAGATAATTGATATCGTTTTTTTTTAGTTTTCATAATAAAATCAAAGTCCGAAAGCCAGAATCAAATTAAATATTCTTTTCTAAAGTATTGAATTATTTTAAGATTTTTAATAATTTAAAGTACATTGCATCACTTAAGGTAAGTATAAGTAGGTATATAAGTTTCAATATGACACAATCGTAACATCAATTTGTTTCTATATGCCCCAATAACAATTCAACCTCGGTACTTAAATTGAATGGAATTTTTATCATCTCTTCCAAAAGATCAAAGCTCAAGTGCCCTAAAATGTTCTGCAAGGGTTAAAGATAATTGGTATCTTAAATCACACGCCCTAAGTTTTCATTTTACAAAAGAACAAAAAAGAACTCACAAAAAGAAAAAAACTATTCAAAATATTTAGGCCACCGCATTTTCGCCAAGAAGAGTGAGTGCATCATTTAAAGAGTTTATTAATTTCAAAATAGCAACAAACATCCAACAACAAAAAAACCCATCAAAAGTCTATAAAGACTCTTTTTTGTTTATGTTTTCATGAGCATGATGGTGGTGTAAGAAAATCCCATCAAAAATGCTAAAAGATATTATTTAAACTACTGCGTGCAGCAAGAAAAGATGAGAAACATCACCCTATCTATACCACTTTGAGATCCATATTTTTTTTGCCATGAATGCATCTAACGGTCTCAGGGTGGGGTTCATTTTGTGCCAGCAGTGCAACTGAAATTTAAGTTATTTGTTGGATAGAAACTTCAAGAAGTGACCTACTCCTGGTTTTCATTTATTTTATTTCACTTTTAATCGAACAGAACAAAATGCGTAAAACATGGGAACTTGTTCTTCTCTTAGAAAACAACCCATCGACAAATTGAAATGGTATAAAAATATTTCATGACATAATTTGATTTTCAGTATGTTATGTACATTTGGTTTGATGAGAACAAACAGATGTTTTTCTCATCATCATCGTAGCAAGTTGTCGTTTGTTGTAAATATTTTGAATACCAGACCAAGCGACACGCTTTGAAAAATTATCACACGAAACCAACCGACGATGTTGAACGGATCGAAAAAAAAAAAATAATAAATATAAGCAAACCATGAAAAGAAAAATGCAGCAAGCAAAAAAAAAATGCATATTAACAAATCTTTTACAAAAACAACAAAACGTCATTCACAGGGGGAATGGTGTGGGCGGAAAATAATCGGATTGAAATTTTTCAATGGAATTTCATTGTGAACAGATTTGCAGGTGGAATGTGGAAGTGAACTTTTTAAAAGGTCAGTTTTATATTGGCATATAGAAATAAATTATTTGTTTAAGAAACAAAAGAAATGTATATAATATAATGAAAGATAAAAAAGTAATCTTGTTAGAAAGCAAAATGAAAATTTTTAAAGATTATGAGCTTAATATTTGGAATGCGAAAAGATTGGCAAAAGAATAATCTGTAAAAAGTAATTTAAGTTTAATAATTAAAAGATTAAAAGTAGTCAATAACATCGATAGCCTTAATGTTATTTTTCTTTTGTTTGCATGTCTGTATACACATTTTGTTTTGGATTGCACTTCGACAACGAGAAGTTCCGGAAACATAAGTGCGGATGATCATTAACATGGACGAGCAAGTTTAAACAAAGGCAAAGGATGCCCTGTAGGAATCACTGAAGAGTTCCCAATTAAAGTAGGTGTGTCTTTGGGAAGTGAATCCCAGTTATTCTTTGCTGAAGATGGAACCATCATAAGAGAAGATTCTGCGTCTTTGCAACAAGCACTTGATATATGGGTAGATTTTATGTAGAAAAATTGATACCGCACTAGCGCAAAAGAGACCGAAAAAAAATAATGCTGCCCATTATTTGATTCAAATATGCCTATTCCGGTGGTCAGCCATCAGCCGAATAGGGGGAATAACATGTAGCATACGAAAAAATGCACGTGTCGTAACTATTCGGGACTGGTGGAAGTGTGATCATAGCCTCTTCGCGGTGGCCGCTAGAAACAATCCTCTAAAAGGTTTGGCTAATATGATCAGGCTAGTTCCACAGGTTGGCAACAGGTTAATTCCCTGTTCCGTAAAACTAAAAGAATTACGAGACCGTCAACAAGTCTCGGAAACGGACTGATCTCACGACGACAACCCTTGCAACGAAAACGGAAAAATGATTTACGAATTTTCTTATGGAACGTACGATCGCTCTATAGAGCTCGAGCTGCTCAGAAACTAGTCGATACCCTGTCAGAATATAAAGCTGACATAACAGCATTACAAGAAATTAGATGGACAGGGAATGGTGTTTTACAGAAAGCTGGGCGTAGATGAGAAGTGGACACGCCTTAAGAACACTGTCATTAGTACTGCCAACTCCATCTTAGGCAGCAGTCGTAGAAGTCGGAACGATTGGTTTGCTGATGAATGCAAGCTAGCGACTGAACGAAAGAATGTTGCGTACCGAGCAATGCAACAATCTCATAGAACGCGGGCACGCGAAGATGAATATAAAGAGCTCAGAAGAATAGAAAAACGGCTTCACAGACAGAAAAAATCAGCCTGGGAGAAGAACATGATCTGTGAGTTAGAAAGAAGCCGAGACCGAGGTCCGCACCAGGCGCGGAAGTTTTACCAATCCGTCCGAAACATGAAACAGTACACACCACGCTGCACTTACTGCAACGACGACGGAGAGGGAAATCTGATCACCGATCCCCCAAGCATACTGGAGCGATGGGAAGTGTACTTTAATGAATTGCTAAATGGTCAGCTAACTGCAGAAGTAGAGGCTCCACTACTTAAAGAAGAATACCCTATGTTGCCGCCACCAAGCATAGAAGAGGTTGAGAAGGCTATAGCAAACTCACGTTTGCGGTAGTTTTTTTATTAGTGTACGTAAGGTACAATCTTATGAGACTCATGCTGTGGTCACCTTTATTTTTGTTCCTGTCAAAATATCTAACTCCACTAAAAAGTATTACAGTACTTTATATTTTTATCCTTGTTCATCTATTAAATAGAAGCCATATTAAATCAAAATATGACCACGCAATTGTTCATTGGAAAATAAATATGGCATTATCCAACCCTCGAGTATAAAAATCATTTACGAGTATATTATATATACGGTACATAATTAAGCATGCATCATCTTTTGATATAAATTGCTTCTTAGGAAATTTTACGACATAGCGACTGGGCTTGTGGCCAGCACCAAAAGCACATAAAAATATACATAGGCCGAACAAACATTCAATTGAATTGAACCCATTGTCGCCAAAGACTAATAAAACTGAAGTCATCAACCGTAAATGTTCGCTCGTACAAGAAAAAAAAAATTTAATTTGTCGACTGCATCATTCGCTTTTAATAATAATCAATTCATTATTCATAAAAATGTACCCGCGCGGGCAAGATGTCTGATGGCATCTTTCGCTAATGATGAAATAATATTCTTTGACAGGTTTTCATAATTTGAGTACATACATACATATTTTGTAAATTTGTTGTGATAAAAGTATATTTTCCTTCAAAAAATTTCTAGTAATAATATTACAAACAAAAAACATCATTGAATATTAATTTGAATTAGAGAGTGTGGTTGCAAATTAATAGTTGGCCACTATTGAAAGACACGAAAATTAGCTAAACAAAAAACGCCAGTCTTTTCAAAACTTAAAATGTATTTGACAAGATGCTGCTGCTGTGTTCTGGTAGGCATCAGCCATCCCAGCACATATCCGCTAGGCATATTGTGCGCCAAAACAAAGCTGTTTAAAATATTTTTATATTTACGACTTTTCGTTTGATACATTTATTTTGTTTTTCTCGTTACGAAAAATCTATGCGATTTTTTTTTTTCTTTCTCCGCAAAATTTTTCTCGCCAGAACTTGTATACAGAGAGGAATTCTTTTTTGGCCAACGCCCAAATATACGATACTGTTTGTGTAAATTTGTTTGAAAGAGGACACGCTTTTGAATTTTTTACACATAGAATATGATTATTTTTTTGTGCTTTTTTTATCTTCACAAATTCGCAGATAGTTTAATAATTATTATATTTCTCAACTAATTCTTTTTAATTTTACGGTATTTAAAAAAATTAATCAATTTCTATTATTTAAAGTTCGTGGTTAGTTTATGAGTTGCATTCTTTTTTCAAATTAATGTAACTCATAAAAAAATAAATCAATTTCGATTGAAAAATTAAATAAGACCCCGTGATGATAGCGGGAAATCTTCATGAAATGCCTCGCATTATAACTATAAAATCAATCAACTTTCACTGAAAAAAGATCGTGAAAAAGATCGCACAGCCTTATTTAATTTTTCAATGGCCGCCATATTTCCAACAGATCAAATTTTTTCCTTGCAACTGTTTCGCTATTATGAAAGAAATTATTTCGTGCGACAAAAACTAACTGTGAAAGCCACAGAACAAATTCAAACTAAAATCAATTTCGGTTTCTGATGGTGAAATTGAGAATTTTCGCAGAGAAATCGGAAATCATCTCTAAAACAAAATAAATCTTTACTAATTACGTTGAACCTGAAATATTAACATAACTTTGAAAGAAGTTCAAGGTTACTGTAAAAGTATAATAACTCTGCATTTAAAAGGAAAGCAAAAAATATTATAATTTCAAGTTTTTCTCCTTTTAATAATAATAATAATAATTTCAACTCATTTATGCGGCATAAAAACTGTCACTCTTTCTTTGGACATTTTTTGCATAATTAAAGATTTGCATTAATAAGCATGTTTATTTAAAAAAAATATATAAAATTTTTTAACCTTAAGGAAATTATTTTTGTACAAATTATTAACAGATTACAGAAACCTTACTGTGAGAACTTTAAAACTTAAAAAAGAATAGGTAGTTTTTTTTATTATAATTTTTTTTTTCAGTTTGACCTCGAAATTGACCCCAGTCTTTTGGAAGTGTCATTTTATTGTATTTTGATGTTTTACAACTGTCAAGCGTTTAACCAGCCCGTAAACAATAATTTTAATTATTATTATCATGCGTGCCGCTAAAGTGGTTAATTGGTGAACTCAGGTAGATGAGAGGTATTTGGATTCAAAGTCGATGCCGCCGTTGCCGTTGCCGCTGCCAACGTGTGTGGTTATAATATAATGGTATGATGTTTGAGGTGTGCCTTTTGGTGTTTTGGTATGGATGATCATTGAGCTAAAAGCTTTGTTTTTAATGTTTAGCTATTTGTTTTTTTTTTTTCAATTTAATTTAATAGCGCTGCTGTAGAAGTTTTCTTCTTTTTTTATATCTCACGCCCACTGTATTTAACACGGCAAACCTCTTTTGTTTGTCATGAAGATCAACGATTAAAATGGGAGGTCGGTCGGTGTGAATCTTTTCTGGTTTATTTATAAGTATTATCTGATTTTGTTATTGTATTTTTTGTTTGATAGAATTTGACAAGATTTATTATGAAACTAAATTGTGACAATGTGGAAAGAAGCTTTAAGATTAAAAAAAAAAAAAACAAAGAAATATTTGATAAAAGGGTATTTACCTTCGTAAGTCGGTGAGTTTTTTTCTTGTGAATAATAACTAAGAATCCAGGCAAAAGCGCATGTGATAAATTAATTAATTAATAATATTTATATAATTTATGTTTATTAAATTTATAGCTATATTTATAAAGGTTAAAATTCTTAAATTATAAAAGGTTATAATTCTGACATTAAAATCACTTAAGCACAAAAATTTTAATGGATTACTGAAGGGCAAAATGCAAATTTTAAGCCCTATCAAAGTTTCTAGCACAAATCGGGTGTGGAGGAAACGGTAAGTACTGATATCTTCAAAGTGAAATCGTTTTCAAATTTGGAACGCTTTTTAAGGTCCATATAGCTTAAAAGGTGGCCTAGAAAACTGCTAACATCACAGTGATTTTTTTTAGATTTTCTTAAAAAAATTTTAAATTACAGACTGCAAGTCTGATTAATATCTCGAGTTTACGAACCAAAAACTTGATTGTAGTAGCTATAATCGTAAGTAAAAATTTGGAGCAACCTTACGTGCTTCAATCTTCACAGGTTACTCAAACGAATATTAATTGTTGCTTACTTCCCTTCCCTGAAGATAAGTTTTTATATATCAACTACAACTAATTTTAATTTGATTTTCTGCAATTAATTCAATCATTTACAAAGCTTTGCATGAAATTATTTTTCACCCAAAATTAAAAAAAAGAACAAATAAGAAAGTTTACGATGCTACAAAAATAAACTTTATTTGTTTATATACAGAACAAAAAAAAAACATTGTGGCACAAGCTATCTAACCCCGCACTGTTCATATATTTCTTTTGAATTCTGTCAAATTCAAAAACTTAAGTATTTCGGTAGAAATCTGTTTCAGAATTATATTTTTATGTTATGGTTTCTTCTGAAAAATATTTATATAAAAACGACGAACACCACACCAAATAAACAATGACAGGATATGAGTTAGTGAATTTTATAAAAATAAAAGCTCACTTCATTCATCTCGAAGGACTGTGCGTTAAACACTAAAAAAAAAATGTTTTTAATTTTTTGTTTCTCTTGTTTTGAAAATGTGCGCAACTTTTCAGGTTTGTTAGAAAGCTGATTTTGTTTTGAAAAAAAAAGTCAAGGAATTTCATTTGAAAAGCCTAATTTTCCCATGTGGCGCACTAATGGGAGACGTTTATTTGTTAATTCGATGCTAAATTGATGATGTTCGTCCGTCCGTCCGTCCGGTTCTATAGTAAAATGTACTAACCTCCACATTATGTATGAACTTGTGCTATATGTACCATTTTTTTTTAAATGATAAATTACCTCTGGTTGTATTTATTGAATATTTTTTTGTTTGATGTTCTAATGGATTTCTTGTTGCTTTTGTTTGTTTGAAAAAAAAATACAAGCTTATTTTTTTTTTTGTTTTTGAATATTTTAACTACCTGTTTCTTACTGTTGATTTCCTCTCGTGTCTTGTTTTTTTTTTCTTTCTTTATATCGTGGACGACCTGTCAATTTCTTTGAAAATTTAGTGTCGTCATTCCCATTATC
Organism: Syrphus vitripennis; assembly: GCA_958431115.1. Classification (NCBI taxonomy): domain Eukaryota; kingdom Metazoa; phylum Arthropoda; class Insecta; order Diptera; family Syrphidae; genus Syrphus; species Syrphus vitripennis. The sequence continues at coordinate 9,431,587 of OY288108.1, read as the reverse complement.
ATCTTATCGTATTACACGCTTGTTTATTTTGGACTTTAATTTTTGATCCCTAAGCTGGCGCGAAGTTAGAATAAAACGATAGACGTTTTAAGTAAACAAAGATGATAAACATCATGTTAGCATCACATTAAATAATATTTGTGCATAAATGACTAGTTTTCTATTTTCAGAGAAGACACTAAAGAACTACATAAATATAGAGTTTGATTTCTAATTTGATTGAGGTTTTTCAAAACTGTTTCGCAACTAAAAAAAATTGCATGTGATCAACTGACCTTAGAGCAATTAAAATGGTTAATTTCTCGCCTGCAAACATTTGACAATTTCAAGAGAGGTTTGAGGCTCTAAAATTGTTTAACTTTTTGAAGATAAATATTATCTATTAAAAAATATTTCATGCAATACTTTCACAACGTGGAATTTTCTAAAAAAAATAATCGCTAAGAATAAATTTCGAATCTAAGAAAATACCTTTATTGTAAAGAGTCAAATGATTTGCAATTTTGCATGAAATATTTTTTTATAGAATTCACCGTTAAACAGTTAGATCGATAAGGCTATGTGCGGACGATTATGTACATTTACGAGCAAGTTAAAAAGTTGACATATTCCAACTCCTTTGCTCTTGTACTTGTACTTGACAGTACTTGACTTTCTGCTTGGAAAAAAATAGAAGACGGAACCGGTAGTTAAAATAAAAATTCTTCGCTCAATAGCACGAGTCTCTTACGTTAAGAAAACCATCTTGGACAAAATACAGGATGACCAACTTAGCTTGTACTATCATGTAAAAACAAGAAGCCCGAGCACCAAGTTCAAAAGAAAATAGCACACAACGTTCCAATACTATCGATCGTTTAAAAAAGACAGGCTGGATGACATCAGACATAGAGAATCCAAAATCGGAAGGCTACGTTTTCTGAGGACAGCCTAGCAAACCACAAAAGGAGTTTCTCAACGTGAAGCAGTGGGTATGGTCTCTGCCGAGATCAATGCCCCATTTTGAAGTTTGGAGCTTATAGACTTCAAAATTTGAATTGAAGCCGTGTTTCATGTTTCTAGCTTAAACATAAAAGGGTATGTACTTCTAACTTACTTTAAAGTGAAAACTTTTAAGACTGGACTGCCAATAAAATGCAATTTTTGAGCTTAATTTCAAGTAAGCGATTATACGGGTGCAAGAAAACTGCAAATTCCTGTTTGGATCCCATTACTCTAGGTAAAAAATGTTTTGTTTTCGAGGCCAGGCCCTTGCGTAGGCGAAAGGTTTCGTAAAAAAAAACTGCTAAAATTTCTCTAACTAATTTTGACATTCTTCGAAGCCCCGTTTGACTTTGAATTAGAAAGGGGGATTTTCAAATAATAGGTTAAAAAAAAACCAATGCTGTCATCTGTCCCATGGAAATTTCTTTTGTGTGCAGTGATTTTTATCTTCAAACTTTAAGTTTCGCGGTTAAAAATAAAACCCCAATGCAAACTTAATAAGCTGCATTGATGCGTAATTTAATTTTGTTGCTTTTAATTTTCCATGAATATTTTTTATGAAATCCAAAGAGATACTCGTATATATACAAATTTTGCTCAATTTATTCTATTTACGAGTACTTAAACACACAGCCAGAAAAAACTTAAAATATTATTTCGTTTGTGTTTCTCGATATCTTATCTTTGCAACAACTGCGGTGTAGAAAAATAAATAGTAGATAGTGTATGTAGAAATTTTAAAGAAACATCCACAGTTAGGGTAAAGTAATAAGGCCAATGAATGGTTGGTTATTCAATAAATTCACCCCAATACTTGAAACATTTATTGGTTCCAATGTGGTGAGTAGATTTAAGTAAATAAACAATTTAAATGTTTGCTTTAAATACGAGTACAGCGAAATTCAAACAATTTCACTGTTTTTTTTGTTTTCGAAAAAATAGAGAAGGTTTCTAACGTTTAGCATAACTATAGGTACTATTTGGACAGTAGACAACCAATAATAATAGATTAATTAGTTAGTATAGTTTATGAGCCTTGAATAAACCACAGGTCAATGGCGCAAGAACAATATTTAAGCAAAAAATAAGTAACTCTATTTAAAATAAACATGCCTATGCCTATTTACATTATTGCCATCAAATGTAACATCTAGGAATTTTCATCTGGCGGCATGTCTTGATAGATATAGGCATATTTAGATTGTTTTATTGTTTACAAAATGCCTCAGTTGAGCTACTATATTTACACTTCAATCACTATACAAATAGAGAAAGAGTCTTATTGTCTGCGTTCTTATTTTAGTTAGCACTTGCGCTTGTTTTATTTATAGAGTTTGTTTTAGAATTTTCATGATATCAATTTGTTTTTGTAGATAGATATACTCAAAATAATCTCGAAACATTGAATTTATTTTTAGATATTATAAAAGAGTTTTGTATTGGATTCATATATCTATCTATAGGTATAATATTTTTCATGCGTGTATCAACTTACATGATTTAAACGTACTGCAATTTTTGCGTGCTCTTCTTGATAGGACTTGCGGGCTTTTCGTTTATCCTGGGAAAGATGAGCCAATTTTTCGCATATTACTTCCAATAATTCAGCATTGATGCGAAATTGTTTTGCTTGTTGATCTAATTCGTCCATGTAGGAGCGCCAGGATTTTGTGATAAGGCTGCCTGCAATAAAATAAAAACAAACATAATTATAAATGGCATTATTTATAAATGCTGTTTAAATTTAGGCAGATGCCTGTCTTTGGAGAACATGTTTAAAAACATTGGGGCATACTCATAGTCAAACTTTAGACCCGAGTCCAACTGACCTCGATCTTAAGTTAACACCCACTTTGGAAACAGCTGCTATTCATAAAGAATTCGGTTCAGTAAAAAAAACGGAATTCTACTACAATTTTAGTACTATTGCCGGCCAATCCATTTTTTGACAGATAAAAATAAAACACAAATTAGTCAAAGAGTCCAGTTTATCTTTTGGACCTGGGTCTAACTTGTCTATGAATAACATAAACTTCAGGGTAGCATAGAAGAGACAAAGAAACAACTTGTCAGACGACTATGAATATGCCCCATTGTTTGTTGTTTAGGTTGTCTTATGAAGAAGAAATAAATCGTATTTGGACTAATTTGAAAACAATAAGACACTATTTGAGGGCCAGTTTACCAGTACTGATTTAAACCAGAGTTAGTTATTACTCAATTAGTAAACAAGCGGTAGGTAACTCGACAAGCTATCTTGGATGGATCAAAGCAGAAGGACCTACAAGAAACTTGTAAAATAAAATATTTTTAAAATCAGATTATGTATCTCCATTTTTGGGATTTCTCAATTCCTAAAAAGATAGGGTCGGTTGGGGTAAATGTGGACATTTTTTGCAGCTTTTAGAGAAACAATTTTTTCAGGGAATTCAAAAATTTTATAGAAAATTCTGGGGCAAATGTGGACAACTAACTTCTGTTGCCTAAGTGCTAGGATATTGTCTATGGGTTTAAACTAAACTGACTTGAATTTAGGTTGAATTATTTACTTAAAAAACTGATTGCAGCAGTGTTTACATTTACCCCATATAATGCATATTACCTATTAAAAAAGAATTGGAAAAATTCCTTAGCACTTTTTTAAATAGAAACAAATGGATTTTTACTTAAGAAATTATTTTATTTAATCAAAACTTTTTATTAGGAACAAAATGCAGGTACCTAGCTAGGCAGTTATTAAGAAAAAATGAGTTTTCACTGTTCATATTTCTTTCACGTTAACAGGTTCCTTAAATGTGTAATAAATATGTTTTTTTGAAATAGTTAAAGTTGGAAAGGACAATCTGGTGCCACCTTTTAATTGAATTAGGAGAAACTGGCCTTGTACAAGGATTTTGGAACCAACAGGTTCTAACTGCTCATAGTCATCGTCTTCCTCTAACTCCTCATTCCAAGGGCTGTCCTCATCATATTGTTTTTCTCGTTTTCTGAATCATAAGAACTCGAACTGACGTGTCTTTTTTTTATTGTAGGCCGCGGGTTTTTAACGGCAATTTTCCTCTTAGGCTTACGTTCAGATGTTTGTTTGATTTTTTTTTAAATATGTACGTTTGCAAAAAAAAATAATAAGTTTTTCTTGATAATACTATTTGTTTGCATAAAGCTTTTAATAATGACTGTCTGTTATCACAAACCACCCTAACCTATTCTACACCAATTGTTTTCTGTCTTATATGTAAATCTTATTGTGTTTGCAGCTAATAATAAATTTTTGTATGCATGAGTCATATAATTTGATATAAATAAATATAACTAATTCTTATTTTCATACAAAGTTAATTTTACTATCATGAACGTTTTCGAGAAGATAATTTTTCATTTTCAGGTTATAAACAATAATAGAAATTATAAAAACAATAAAAAAAACAAGTACCCATCTATTTTTTGTTTTGTTAAAATTTTGTTCTTTTTTTAATTTCTATTTTAAATCAACGTTAAATTTATTGTATTGCGTCACACGATGTGATATTTTTTGTTTTTGTCATGGGGAATCACTGCTATGAACATATATTTATATATGGGTGAATGTATATTTACTCACTTAAACGATTAGCCGGCAAGTCGGTTATAATAAAATTGTTTGAGAAAATAAATTACGCCAAAAAAATATCAGTTATACACCCATAATATTTTACTAATACGTAAAACTCCAATGACAAAAAAAAAAAACTTCAAGTTGAACGTGAATCAATTAAAGACACAATAGGCATTAGCTTTCACTTTCGGGGAACTAACAGCTTATTTAACACGTTCATTGACGTTTTACAAAAATGGACATCTTCTTTAATGGATTTATTATTTTGTGAAAGTACAACTACTGTAAGACATTTGGTAATAAGTGGGAAATGATTTTTTATATGTAACAGCTGCTGACCAGCTACTGGTATAAAATGTATCTCAGATAACCTATCGGCCAATCACTCGAACGCGGCCATTGAAATTATAAAGTTCGATATTGTACTTATATAATTTTTAATCATGGGCAATTTTTTAACTCAGATATCGGGCAGGGTTTAGGACAGATCCTCTCTCTCCTTTTTAGTTCTCCTTACTTTTATTAGATCCAAAATTTAAAATACAAATCAAAATACGGACATGTTACTGTAAATTGCCGGAATGGGAATATTCTAGAATTAATTGGTAGGATTTTGTAGCGAACATTGGTAAAAGTAGGAAATATTTTATTTTCCTTCCACTCTTTACTTTTCTGTCTGAAAGTATCCCAAAGCGTCCTAGGCAAGGCACTTTTAACAAAAAACTATTTACATTTTAGCCTGCTGAAAACCGAACATACCCCAAGCGGTATGCGATTTGCGCGAGCAAATCAGTGCCTCGCCTCCAAGAAGGGAGCTTAAATCCTTGGAACCCACGAAGCGGGCCAGACATATTGCTGAGAAATTTTAGTTCTCGGCGGTAAATTCTAAAATTGAATCATTTCAGGAATTTACAGTAGCAGATATACATGCATATGTACTTATCGTACTTAAGGACCATTTATATTTTTTAGTGACCTTAGCTCCCTGAAGGTTTGCTTGATATTTATCTAACTCCCAGACCATGACTTTAATACGCAACGTCTGCCAAGGTTAGCAGACATCATTGAAACGAACAACATTCGATTTCTAAACCTTCTCTCTTCTGAAGTAAATATATTTATAGAAATTTGAAAATCTTAAAGCAACCGTGTGCCAATGGTTTTCTTTTTTTTGTTGTTGTTGTTGTTATTACTCTTGGCAATGAAAATTAAGCTTATTATTATTTAAAATGTTATAAAATACCATGCCCATTGCCCATCACTCAGCTCCTTCACTTATAAAGTCTGTAATTAATTTAAATTGTTCACACTCTGTGTGTGGTTCGGATCGTTGGCACCTCAATCAAAATGCCACTAAGAGTTGAGGGTAATCTCTGGAAAAAAAACATTTCTTTCGTATTCTCGATAAATTTGCCTCTTTGCATCTGCAGCAGCAGAACCAGCAGTAAACTGGCAATCAACATCGTTTATATACCAAGATGTAGTATGAACACATTCCACCAGACTAAGCAAATAAATTGCTAAATAAAACCAAAGCTAAAACAAAGGAAATAACGTGTTTATAAAATTTTAAAACAAAAAGAAAATAAAGAATAAATTGATGTAACACTACTTAATTTAATTTACAATTACATGGTTAGGTGGTTTTCAGTTTGCATCGAAATGAAGTTACAGTTAACGCCTGCCTGTCGGCTCCGGCAAATGTTCACAAAGTGATGGTAATTGCTTTGAACATCATCGCAATGTTTACCTTTATTTGATTTTTTTTTTTTGTTTCAATTTCAATGTGCATGTGCAGCAAATGGATGTTTTGATCGCGAAAATGAATTAATTTTATTTAAATTTATTTATGCAGTTAAATGAGATTGCACTCTTTCATCAGTTAAAATAAATGGGTGGGTACATTAAAAAAATATATGGCAGAAAGCAGTTGGCAAGATAAAAAACAAGAATCATCTCACGAATGCAAATTCGAATCCCGCATTTACACCACTACTCAGTGGAAAATTGTCATTATTTTTTTTGTCATTTTATTGTCAATAGTGACAAAATCGGGTACTAAATGGTTAAAATATTTGCCATTATTTAAGTCGTTAACAAAATGACAGGAGCGAATGTCACTAAATGTTGTCATTAAAATGCCGTGCGTCCGTCGTGTAAATGGACAGTGACAACATTTTGAAGATAATGACATTTCACGAAAAAAAATGAACAATTTTCTAAACGTACTAGCAGTTCTTTCCGCTCCCAACGTACATGAGAAAGGGTATAGCGGATGAACAAATCAAATGTAATGTAAACTGTGTTTAATAAAATGACATAATTTACGTTATCCTCCGACGCATGATTTTCGAGATTATTGGTCCCCTTCCTCAGAATCAGATCTTAGAATAACTCCATGTCAACACTATACTTGAAAGTTACCTTAGTACTTGGATTATTAATATACAGGTTGAAATGGAAGGTGGATTTCAGTTAAAATCTTTCTAAGCAGCAAATAGGTAAAAACTGGCAGCTGGTTTTCTTAGTAAATGTTTTATAAATAGTCAAGGAATAAATTTCCGTTGAGTTTAGACCAAAGAATCTTAATCTTAAAGGATTTTATTTATAACTCAACATAACGTCAAGAAAATTGAGCCAAAACAGGATTTTCGAAAATCTTAAAATTTTGCAATAAAAAAAAAACAATTCAATTATAATTTTAATACAAGGTTTTTAAAATATGAAACTTTTCATAAAACAAATATTAATGAAAATATATATATATAATATTAATGAAAATTAGAAACCTTGCGAATACAACAGAACCTAGACAAAACGATGAACACACAAGAAGACAGGGACAAAACAATATCAACATACGCTCTGGCATTAAGAGAATAGACATAAAGTAACAACAACAGATACAGTGCAATAATAATCATTTTAATTTGAGAAAAAAAAAGACAATTTCAAAGTTTTTGCTATTTTGTTTAATTTTAAATCTTTAACAATATTAATTAATTCAAAAAGTTTTTTATAAATGTAAATTAAATATTTCATGTAAGTTTTAAGTTTTTTTTTTTTTTATCGTTAAAAAAATTTTTTGTAATACAGTAAAAAATAATTCTTATTCAGATTTAATAAACAACCCCTGAAGAAGTTGGGAAAATCCAACGAAACGTAGGGAGAAATTATGAAATAAAGTTTTTTATTTGCATAAAAGGAAGTGTGACCAAAAAAGCCCGAAATCAAAATAAAAATTAAAAATTAACATTCAAAGAATTGGTCAACAGTAATAATTTTCGAAAATTAATTAAAATAAGTAACTTTGACTACCTGAATCATCCGAATCCTTCTTTCGGCTTTTGAAGCTTCCTATATTTTTAAAATCAGTAAATAAATTAGTTTTGGATACTAAGCCCACACGAAAATTGAATTTTGCAAGAATGTCTCGAATTAACTTTTTCTTCTACCATTACTTTTAAAAACGAAATCATTTTAACGATCCATAAAGTTTTTAACAGCTTTTCAGAGTTTTGCTTATCTTTAATCGATGTTTAATTGAACCTTTATTACTCGTATATTAGATTAAAAACACTCGTACAAAATAAATAAATCACTTTGGTTATTGTATTTAATCATAGTGTTGAAAGAAAGCAGAATTCGCGATTTTATATTCACAGTATTTTGGCTCTTTATTAATTTTTCATGAGAAAAAGTGAAGAATAGGAATGTATTCGTAACAAATGCATTATATATTTCGAATTCTGTAATTGGCACACATATCTTCCTCATATCTTTTGTCCAATAAATAAAAACCAACCCTTACCTTGCATATCATCAGCACGATCGATTTTTAATCCCTGTTGGGCTACTGCTGCCAAACCAGCAGCATACTCCCTGTCGCATTTAGCTTTCATCTGAAAGCATCGCTTCATTGTTTCCATCAAACGCAACTCAGCATCCTGGCGCATAACTAGCGCCTCATGAGCTGCACGACCCTGTAGGGTCGTTGAGAATCCCATTGCCAATTGGTACAACTGAGTATTCTTTGGGTTTCCAAATGACGTAATAATTGTTTCAAAATCCAGTGGGTGGTATAGTTGATTTGATTCTATCTCCAACAGCAAATTTCAGTTAAAAAGTACGTTTTCTTGACAAAATGTCACCGCATTTCCTTTTTTTATCAATTTCCTTTTATCAAATAACCGTTAAATAAACTAAACGTTGAGATACTATGCAAACAAAAATGTAAAATTAACTTCGTGGTACAAAGTTATCAATCACATTTTGTTTATTTATATATTTTTATTGTATGTAGATAGGTACCTATAATTTATTATTTATTTCTTTGAATTTATTTATATTGATCTTTTATTTGAGATCGCAAAATTTCGCGGTTATAGATAATCACATTCACTTTTGGTTGGAAACACAAGGCATTTATTGATGTGTCGCTGCGAAAAAGCACCAACAAAAATAACTTTCACAAATTTGGTTTGTTTGAACCTTTTTTTCTTATTCTTCCCTTCTTCGGATAATAACTTTTTTTTTATTAACGAATTTATTGTTAATGCCGCACAAACAAGTTACACAAAGAAAAATATACCTATGCTTGAATTAGGTCGATGACAATAACAATCGAAATATTGTTGCTATTTGCCACACTAAAATTAACGGTGACTGGCGATGACCCCGTAGAAGTGTAAAATTAGCAAAAAATGTTGCAATATTTGAATTTTTTCTTAAATTATCCAGAACTGCTAGCATAATAAATAAGTGACCACGACAACGAATAAGACGACGATGTATATCTATGTAGATATCTTTTGTTTTGGACGTTTTTTTTGTTGTTGTTTTTGTTGTCTATTCGACAAACTAAACACTATAAACGACGACACGGCACAACGTCCACACTACACTACCGATAACTGTGTTACACACCTTGCGGCTGTACAAGAACCGGATTATAGTGTACTCCGAACGATTTAAGGCAAATCTTTAAAAGACACACACTTGGTATTTGTGAGATACATGCGAGGCAAAGAAAAAAAATGTTGAAAAGACAAGATACAAATAATAATGGACGAATTTATCCGCTAAACCATACGATTGGAGAGAGCGCTACGAACCGAATGTCGGTCGGTATTGCGGAATGAGTCGTGGTTCGATTTCATCGTTTCTTATTCTGTTCTGTTGCACTACAACTACACTGTGACTACACTCAATCTCAATTGAGTGTTTTATTTTGTTTTTGGATGTTCAAAGTTCAATCTCAATTCTCATCGGTGTCTCAAAATGTGAGTGTGTGGAGTTGGTTATCTAAAATGCAGTTTTAATATGGTTGCCAAGTGTTTTTAGTATAACGTAATAAGACTAGAACAATACTGCATTTACAGCAAAGTAAATTAGAACCCAAGCATAGAGCGACGTCGTCGTCATCGTTAAAATAAAATTTACCAATAATTTCGTTTTACGTCAGTTGCTGACTATGTATGTGTATTTTGAGTTCCTATCGCTCCTGCTTAAGCTCGCGAAAGTAAACGAAACTGAACAATACGGAGCATAGCTACTATTTTGGACATGTGAATTAAAAATCTGTATTAGGTGTTGCTTAAGCTGAGGGTAGTAAGCAGATGCAATAGGTGAGTTTATTTAATGCTCAAATAGCCCTTTTTTAAAAAAAAAAAACTATACCTTAAGCCCACAGTACACATATAGAAGGTATTATATTGAGCAGGTTTTCAAAAACGAGACCTACAACAACAACGAATGAGGCTACGATTTTGCCAGATGCGCAGCAGAGAACAAAAATGAAAACTCTAATGATATTACTTTCTTTATGTGTACTGTGACCGAAGCCAATTTGACAAAAAAAAATGGACTTTATACGTGAATTGATAAGTAAATTGTTCATTCAAGCTGTGGTTTTTTTTAAACATACCCATTAAGGCCTTAAAAAAAAACATATTATAGTTGGCTGTTGTTATCATTGAAAACTTTCAATGTCCATTTTTAAGAAATTAAGATGAAAAATAATAAAACCTGAAAGACTGCACCGAAATGGAATGGAACAAATATTGGAAGCAACAGTTTTCATGAGGGGTCTCGAGTTTTCAAAAGTAGGTAATTAAAGTTTTTCTTTTTTATATGAATTGCTTTCAATTAGGAATTAAGTTGATGAAATAAATGAATAAATAATTTTTTTTTTTCTTGGAGCAATCCATGTGAAGTTGTTTGGTTTGCTGGATCCTATCTATTTTAAATTTCACTGTCTTGTGTAACACACAAAGTTTTACTTAAGTTTTTTCCTAAGTTGATAAAGAATTTCTGAATGAAAAACAAAAGTAGGTATACTCGTACCTTTTCACAATTTTTAATAAAATCAATTATTCCTTCTTTTTGACAATTCAAAAAATTAAAACTATAGAGTCTCACTTTAAATCTTTTTTACAAAATTTATAAATTTGAAGATAGTTCATGAGCAGTTAGTTTACGTTTTTAATAAAAATCATTAAATTTAGAGAGATTTTTAGTATCTATGTATGTAAATATTACTCTTTTTTTTGAGCTAGTTTATTTTTTATTTTTTTGGACTCCGATGTTTGTCAAAAATATTGTCTCCATTGGCAGTTCCTTTCATCGTCATCAAAAATGCGAACTCACATTTTTCTTTTATTTAGACATCTATGTACATACATATCTGATTTTTCCAAAATCATTTGAGTTATAATTGTATCCCTCCCCTTATCTAATAAATACGCCACTGTATAAACAGTGGTACTAGTGCACTTAGACGTATACGCAATTTCTTATTTTATTTGTAATTTAAGTAATTTTCTTCCATTTTCGTTTTTACACCTTAAGTTGGTTGCTTGAATCAATTGAGATATTATTTTTTAGTTGAGTAAAATAAATATTCCCCAACAAATGGCGCTGTAGTCAAGCCTTAACTATTCCTTATACATTTAACAAATTAGTATTTAAAAATATAACTGAGTATGTTTCAATAAATTTTGTCAAAAACAAAACTCCTTAGTTTAATGCAAATTTCTTTGATTTCTTAATTTTTTTTTTGAATTTTGAAGTTGTAATAACTATATTAAGATGAAACTAACACTTGACATTGTTGATCATCTGATTCCAAAACCACAAAAATAGTCTTCAATTATCGTGACTCTACAGATTAACCACATACACACATTACCGGCCATGCCTTCACCTCCCCCATTAACTGTAACACAATTTCTTCTTTAAGAACTTGTCGGTTGGTGCTCCAGAAATCTCATCTAATGCCGTCTGGGTGGGTGGTAAGAAAACAAACAACCCGAGGCGGCTTCACAAAAAAAAACAACAAAAAAAACTACATCACCTAAGTTGAAACCCAAAACAAAACAAAACCACCGCACTTTGAATGTGAGTGGAAAGTCATTTGAGTGGTTTGTATATTCATGCACTTTATCACGCTCCCAGCCACTGCATCTATACCAGATACAGATACAGCATACAGGTTTCTTTCTTGGGTATGGGATTTTATTTTATTTTTTGTTTTGTTAATGTTTTCCATGGAATCGGAACTGGTTGATTTATATGCCACAAGCCGCACATGTAAAAAGAACAGGTAAGAGTTAGAGTGGCCCCGATGGCACTAATATTACCTGTAGGATCGAGGCTAAATGTGCAAACATAAGCACTCAGACACTCTAACTATATTTTATTATTTTGTTTTTTTTTTTTTCCTTTCATCGTCATCGACCGACAACCGAAATGGTTGTCGTTCTGGTTGACGTCGACAGACCGACTAGACTCATTTCAAAATAAGAATGGAAGAACTCCAATCACCTTTGTTTGAACAAAAAAGCTATTTAATAGTTTTTATTGTTTTACAATAAGATTATTGGATATTTTGTTCTTGCAAATTGTATTTGAAGACGAAAAAGATTCTCGAATGCAATTTTAATTACTTATTATTTTTTTTAATTCTTGTTTACCTAAAGGGTAGCGGTTATTGTTAGGTATGTACATGCATACATAGCACCATAAGTACCTATATAGGTCTCAATAATTTTAGGAAGGTTATCAAAGTAAAAACAAAGGGACTCCTAGATAGTAACATATATTCCTTGCTGTAAATTACCGAAAAGCTGAAGTTCTAGAATTTTTCAGCAACATTGATAAAAGTAAGATGAGGACAATCCTTGGAAATCGCGAAGCGGGCCAATCAAGATACTCTTAATAATACTAAATTTTATATGAAATATAAACACAATATCGGCGGTATCGATACTAGCGATACAAGTTGAAATCAAATCATACTATGGATAGAGATTTGACGTTTTTGGAGGTTTATTGTTTATAGGTATGTTAATACAAATTGGATGATTTGACTAAATTTCAAACAATGAAGCTCCTAGCCAAAAAAATGCTTAAATCTATCAATCCATTTAAAGAAGAATAAAATGAATATCCCAAAAAGTTGAGCTCTAGCCCAAAATTAGGGTATCTTATAAGACTTATTTATTATTTAAAATTCAGCTTTGTCGGAATTTTTTCCAATTGAAAGTCTAATTTTCCTGGACCACAAAATACATTTTACAGATATTTAAGACATATTGGAACTTTACCTACTCACTTAAAACATGACATCATTTTTTTGTTAAAACAAGTTAATCACTTTATAATACCAAACGTACAATTAGGTCGCGCAGAAAAAAAATGCAAAATCATCACACTTTCTCCCATTAAACTAGGTTCTTCTGATATTTTTCTGCCTCTGCTATCTGAAATTAATCATCCGATTGGCCATAATATTTATCATAAAGTTTTTTTTTATCTATTTGTATTTGATGTGATTCCTCATTTCTTCAAAATAACATGTTTATTTATATAAATTTATATCAACAAGAGATATCAAAACGTTTTTGATAGATAAATTGCAATTTATTAGCGTTCCCCTAAATATAAATATACCTATATATAAGTACGTTCTTTACACATTATAAAATTTCTTTAAAAAAAAACACCTGGGGTAAAACGATTCATTTTGCATTTATTTTTATTTTAAACCTCTGAAAGAATTTCCAACAAAAGAATTTGTGTTGTTTGCAAATTTTTGTATGTTTATACATATGCTTATGTACACTGTTAAGACTTTATACTTTATGAATAAGTAACTAATAGTAGGTTTAGACTTTAGAGCACACATAAACATAATGTAGTTAATATTGTTTAAGAATTAAAAAAAAAAATAAATTCGAATTCCACTGAGCAAAACTGAAAAAAAAAATTTTTTTCTTAGAATTGATGTCTGTCCTTGAATAATATTTTTTTATCAAATGTATTTGGTGCCCATCCTGCATTTTTATAAAATTTAATAAACGAAAATTTTTGAATCAGCGTTTACTCCTAGTTTATTATAATAGGTGCGTTTTTTTTATAAATCTATTATGGAGTTTTATAAAAGAAGACATCGAGATATATGAAATTCGTCAAAAAAGTTGCCAAGTTTTCAACTGAGGTAATAATAGAAAAATAGAAGAGTCAATAGTCAATAGTCAATTATAATCCGAATTCTACTTTAAAATTTATGTATATTGCATTTTATTTCTTTTTTCCTAATGTTGTTTTATTTTCAGGGACTTGTTTGTCCTTTGTCTTCACACTACAGAACAACGACTGGAACTGCTGGAAAGTCTACAAGGCAGTTTCATGTTCCAAAAATAGTGTTAACTCCAATGCCTTAATTATTCAATCGTTTAATCACGATTAAAACGTTTATCCACAATGTTTAATCCAATTTTATATAATATTTGTTCACAAATTTAATCCATACGTTAATCCACTTTTTGATCTTATGCCAGATTAATTTAATTGTATAATTTATTGAATTGAATGTTTATTTTAATCCAAGACTAAATAATGTGATGGCTAGAAGAAGGCTTGGAAAATCAACAAACTCAAGTTAAAAAGAGAGTTTATAGTACTGCTGTTACTTTGAGCTAATTTATTTTCATAGCACGATACATATGTATATGGATGAATAATTGGCGGTAGTAAAATACACCTCATGCAAAAGTTTTCAGTAAAGAGAAGGTCAAGTTAACCCCTATTCCTTAAAACTTTTCGAGCATATTTCGGCAGAAATATAACCAAAAATGTAGATTTATCATTTATGAAAATCAAGACATACGAGTAACTTGCCTCTTGATCAAGAAACAGTTGCCTTATGTGGTTGTTGCTATCATTCTTGAGTACATTTCAGTCAATTATCATCAATTAAATTTAATTGAGTTTTATTTTTGTCGATTTACATTTTCTTGGTTAGTTTGGGTGAGAGAAGATACTGATAATATTAAGTGCAGCTGACTTTTATTTTATAGAACTAAAATAATAAATAGTAGTGTTCTCTTTTTTATCGAATCTATGGGAATACTTACCCATTTTACAATAGATAAAAGGCTCACATGTCTGATGAGCTGATTTGGCATTAAAACAAATCTTAGTAACCATAAATACTATTTATTTTTATGTGTTTAATAATATTCTTATTGAATTTTTTCATATCTGCTTCCATAAAATCGGCCGGGGAACTATGAACGGAGTCTCACACTGACTAAATATTTGTATAAATTCGACAATTCAGAGATTTTTCACGAATAGTTGGAGACTGATGAAAGCGCTGAAAGACCATATTTTTTACCACCTACGTTAAGCTTTACCATTTTGAATTGTTGAACAGACATCGGGTTAAAAATCCCTGGAAATCCCAAAAATTAGTTTTTGGTTTTTGGTTAATAATTACTAAAATGTCAACGAAAAATAGCTATGTAGGTACATGCCTAATGAAAAATTAAAAATAGGTCCGAAATTAGACCACTTTTTTATTATGTTTTCATTTCATTTCATTGCCCCCAAAATCGAAAAATAATGAAAAAAATCGCCAACAATTCAGCCAGTAATGAAAAATAGCTTCAAAAAATTTGTATGCAAAGCAACAACAATATAAATCTGATTATTTTTTCATTTTATTTGGGATAATATTTCAATTTTTGCTGTCAGTTTTAATTTTTTTATTCAGGATTAAATAAGCAGACATTTTTCATAATAAAATGATACCCAAAAACCAAAAATCAAAAATGTTCCCAAAATAATGAAAAATCACCCCAATTTACAAAATTTTATTTACTTTGTACTGTTTTCTCTTAACATGGGCCCATTTTTCATTTGGGCCAATTTTCTTTAGGGACATATTTCATGTACCTAGCAAAAAAATGTAAAATGATAATGTTTTCTCAGGACAGCAGTTAAGTTATGTTAAGAGGCTCCTAGTCCTAACTTAAAGAGTCTCTTAACTTGAAGTATTCTCTTATTATATCACGTAAAGGAAATTTTAAGGACCTAATGAGGAAAAACTTAAGAGGCTCTCAAACTTAGGGCTCGGTGAATACAAAAGATGGTATTTAAATACTTAAAAAAAACGATAGAGGGGATACAATGTAAAACTACGTTTTCACCAAGCGCTAAATCACGATTTAGGTAGATTATCCATATCTTGTACAAATCTTGTAGAAGATTTATGTATAATCTACATAAATAGCGATTTAGCCCTGAGTGAAAACGTAGTATTGTAAACAAATCTTTTATAAATCTTCATAGACAAATAGTTTCGCAAGCCAAACATCCCAAATTTCATATTCTCGTATTCTTTCGAGTTGATTTTTTTTTGTTGAGTTTGACATAGATGAAACCCTCTATGCTCTATCTCTTTCACTTTATAAGAAATAAGAGAACGCCATTAGCACTTTCAAGGGAACTTTCAAATTTAATATAAATAAATCTTATTACACATCAGAAGATTTACTGTGTTCGGTATTACTTTGTATATGAAAACTATAGTACTATCATGGCGAGTTTTTTTTAGGGTTGCATAGGTCCTGGTGGTGGCGCTGCAAAATGTGAGGTGTAAAATTCGATTTGGGGAGTCTTTAAGCGTCGAAAATTGGTGGTAGGAGCAAGAGGAGACTATTTTTTGTATAATTGCATCCAAAAAATATCAATAAATATTATTTAAAACCTCCATAAGCTCTCCGCAAAAAAAAAAGAGTAAGGGTTGCATAGGTAAATTAGATGTCGCCCCATTCGACTTCCACCATGATAGTACTATAGTTTTCATATACATAGGTATTACGAGTCATGACTCTTCTTCGAATTCTTCTTTGAAATGACATTCTGGCCCAAGACTTACGGGTCAGTTTATTTTCCGCCACATTGTTCTTCCCTCATATTCGGAAAAAGCTTTGTATATATAAACTATAGTACTATCATGGTGGAAGTCGAATGGGGCGACATCTAATTTACCTATGCAACCCTTACTCTTTTTTTTTGCGGAGAGCTTATGGAGGTTTTAAATGATATTTATTATTATTTTTTGGATGCAATAATCCAAAAAATAGTCTACTCTTGCCCCTACCACCAATTTTCGACGCTTAAAGACTCCCCAAATCGAATTTTACACCTCACATTTTGCAGCGCCACCACCAGGACCTCTGCAACCCTAAAAAAAACTCGCCATGATAGTACTATAGTTTTCATATACAAAGGAAAAAGTCACCGTGTCATTTTTCAAATTTTCGAACTTACTTTAGCACCCACCTTTTTTCATCAACACCCATACTAAGCAAATGCTAAACGCTTGCAACACCGATACTAAGCAAATGCTAAACGCTTGCAACACCGATACTAAGCAAATGCTAAACGCTTGCAATTGCTGTGTTTTATTAATACGACTTTAATTTTTATTTCCTGAATATGAATTTTTTTAACCATGCACTTTGCATATGAAATCTATAGTACTCTCATGAAAACGTGCCACACAGTTGTGTTATGTGGTCGTTTGAGGGCGCCCTTGTTTATAAACAGAAACAGGAAGCAGAAAATTAGTTAGGTGTGTGATCGCTGGGGGGACGACGTGTGGAAAGAGTTCATGAGAGTACTATAGATTTCATATACAAAGACCATGTACGAACAGATCATTTTCAATTATGTTCCTTTATTCCACAAGTCTCCCTGTGAGCTGTGAAGTATGTATGTATGTACTGTACATGCTTAAAACGAAAAAAAAAACTACAGATAGGTAAGAGATTTTGCCCTGCCAAACACACCTAATTTAAAGTTCTTGAACACACCTATTACTCATTGCACTATGCGCTTCCATCCTTAAACGTCAAAGACAACATCAAAACAAAAAAAAACTGACTCAAAACAAACAAACCTCATTATTTGCTTATAGCTTATCGGAACTCTAAAGTCAAAGGCAACCGCAATTGTAAAAGTAAAAGTGGAAAAAAACATTAAAACTATTTTTTGTTGTATTTATGTTGCTTCTATATTTGTATGTGTTAACGTGCTTAATATTAACAAACTACTCAATAAATAAATCTTGAAATAGCATTTATAATCCTGTTTGTCTAATAAATCTCTGCGCGACAGATAAAAGAAAATGAACATCGTCAATCATCTATACATAAACGGTCGTCAACCCTCCAACGTTCGCGACCTGATCAACCTTGACTTCCCAAAACTTCCACTATCCGAGAGATTAAGAATTCTTGAACTTGGTCCACCTCGACCAAGTTTCTGTGTTAGATTAAATAAAGAAGCCCCAGCCAATGGGAAAATCAAAAACAATGATAAAAGCTCTTCCAACAAAACCTACCAATTTATACATTCTTCGAAGATTTACAAAGAAATCGATTGGATTTGCGGTTGCGAAAAGAAAAAGACATTCTACTGTTATCCATGTACACTAATGAGTGCGCCTGTTGGTAACCAGAAGGGTACATCCAACCCTAATCAGAAATTTATCCGTTACCATACGAGGTTGGAAAGCCATATAAAGAATGCTCTGGAAGTGGCACTTATGGGCAAGGTGAGTAGTAGGTCCAGGTTTTTCTTTTAAACAAATTCACAAAATGCTCTCTCACTATAGTGCGTCACCATAAACAAACCTTTAGAGAATGGAGTTCACAAAAAACACAATGAAAATGTCCGGAGGAATCGTAAACTTCTAATCCGCATTGTCAAAGGCTTCCTAGAGCATTCCAATCTGTACGAATACGTCTTGAATGGCGAATCCAGTTGGAACACCAAACTAGAACACTGCAATCTAATGGAAGTTCTTTTTAAAGTAGATAAAACACTTAAGGAATGCTATGAGTGTTCCCCGTTTTTCAACGCCATTGATCCCAAGGAACTTCAAGCGCATATTCTAAAAGCTGCCCTCCATTTGTATCAGTCAAAAGTCTTGGAGGAGGTCAATGCAGCGAAGTTCATTGCAATAATAACCGAAGAGACAACGGACCTGGTGCAGAAAGACCAAATGGTCT
This sequence comes from Syrphus vitripennis, assembly GCA_958431115.1. Lineage (NCBI taxonomy): Eukaryota > Metazoa > Arthropoda > Insecta > Diptera > Syrphidae > Syrphus > Syrphus vitripennis. Next base: position 9,412,642 of record OY288108.1, on the reverse strand, counting down.
TGATACTGCGATACATGCTGGACGATCGAGTTGTGGAAAGATTCTGGACGCTTCTTAAGCCACGAGAAAGGGATCCGAAGGTGATAACTGAATGTATTCTGGCTGAGCTGAATATCATCCTCCCAACGAACAAAGAAAAGCTTATCGCACAGTCACACATCGGCGGAGTAGTCTTCAGTCCTCTGATCGCAGACCTCCACAGACTGATAACATTGGAGTATAAAAATGCCATCTATGTCCACTACCATGCCTACAAACTGACCGAGGTGATGGAGCGAGCAGTATGCCAGAACAGTCGAGTGAGAGACTTCTTTGCTAATCTGTACGGAATGTATGGGTTCTTTGAGAAGAACCCAAAGATCCTGCAAGCTTTCTTCGAAGCGACACCACTCTATTGCGAGGGAAGCTTTGAGAAAGGTGCTTTGGTGTTTATCTACGAAAATAAATGTGAAATTCTTAATTTCATGATTGTTCTTCATACGGACTTGGACTCGTCGCCTCAGTTCATCAGAGAGGCAGATGTTTGTGAGAAACTCTTGACAAACGATGGATTCATGTACTTTCTGTCATTCTTCTATTACCTCATGGCCGATGTTAACGTGTTCTACGTCAGCTTGCAAAACTCATTTGTTGATTCGTTGAAGATTGCCGAGGGCATAAATGAGTTCTTGGATGAAATTCGAAAAACCAAAGACGCAATCTCTGTGGAGAACAGCGACAACGATGACAAGTCTAGCGAAGCTTTTATGAGGGCATTTGCAAAGATCGAAGTCTGCAATGTGATATTGAAAGAAATTCGAGAGCGCTTTAAGTTCACTAATCACTGGGAGGCACATATTCTGTTTAAATCAGAGCAGTACTATAAGTTCCATGGTAATTTCCCTGACAACATCCTACACAATGCCATTGAGTATTTTAAATTTCAGTTTCCGGATAAACTGAAAGTAGAATTGCAGACTTTATACACGCGTACGGATTTGATGGTCTGCAGGAATGCCCACGACTTGCTTTCTGTGTTCCATAAGTACAAGTTGTTTACAGTGTTCGAGAAAACAACAGCACTTCTGCATGTTATTCTGACCATACCTACGATGTTGATGGAGGCAGAGAGTAAGATTTGTGCCGTGAAACGAGTGCGGCAGGCTGCATCCTTGGCATCGAATCAATGCCCAAAATTAGCGACAGCTTTGACAATGTTTTTGGCGGAACGAGAGGCATTGCTGTCGTTTGCCGATTTCGCAGAATCTCTAGTCGATATCTATGTAAAGCAGGAGCGACAGCAAAACGAGTTTACCTATTGCTAAATCAATTTTTCTCTTTACAAAATAAATTCAGTCAATTCTTAAAGAGCCAGCAAAGGTTCAAGCAATTACTGTATTTAGTAATTGATCTCGTAAATGTATATTTGAACTTGATTATACACAATTTTATAACAACACAAAATGAAACATTTTTTCTTTCGCAATGTTCTAGTTTTCAAATCAAATTTGTTTTATTTATTTAATTATATTATTTGGGATCTGTTGGTAGTTTAAAGCCAACCATATTGGCTGTTTCTCTTACCGATCTTTCGCCTTTCCCATGAAATTCTTTATGCAATTCATTGTATTTTCTCAAACTAGATAAATAGGTAAGATATGTTTTGCCTAAGAAATGAACTTCTTCACGTGCTTTGCAGAGTTGTTCGTCAGTTGTTTGGTACTTTTTGTACTGGGCCAAAATGTAACGAGCGGCAAGGTTGTCTTTGATGCAGCCACTTGGTGATGCCTGACGCAGTTCACTCAATAAAGAACGAAGTGTTTTGGAGGCCATTTTTGATAGTTCTTCTATTTTCGTGGTTAAAAATAAAAGATTATGTTGAAATTTTATATTTAATTATTTGTTAAATAACTTACGAGGGGTGTTATGAAAACCACTCTTACTTCAAAAACTTCACAATCAGCTGACGATGACAGTTCTTTGGAAAAATAAAGGTGCGTTCAAATTTAAGACACATAGGCCTGTTTGGGAAGTTAAAGAAGAAATACCTACTCGATAATCCTCTTTTTGCTGAAACTGTGATTACTTAGGGATGCGCCTGACTTGAAATAGGGCCACTATTCAGCAATATTCCACAAAAGTAAATTGAATCATGTTATGTTCTTTTCTTCACTATCTCAAATATCAATTTTACTTGATGGGGGTATGCTCTTCACTACCGAAAGCAAAAGTTACTGAAACTCAACGAAAGGCCAGATGTTATCTTTCTAGTATTCGCTCATTTTTATCTGACCCCTTGCAACAGCGTCTGTCTATTATGTTTAGCCTATAAATAACAACCAGCGCAAGGAAAAATAGCGACTATCGTTTTTTTATTCAAGTCTATGTGCCTGGCTACACGGTGATTTTTCAATCGATTGAAAAATCACGTGCGGTGGCTACACAGTGTTGTGCCCAGTAACGTTCCACTTTTCCATTTCGTTTAGGAGAACGTGAAAATAAATAATTTTTGTTTGACATTATTTGACATTTTGAGTATGACAACCACACGAAAAAATTATTAATTTAAATCTTTTTTTAAATAAAAATGCATGCAAATAGCGAAGAGCTATAATGCGTAGCAATTATTTATGCATCAAATTGAAAAATCTCAATTCATCCTCTGATTGTATTTTTTGAACACATTAAAAACACATTAAACACCTTAAAAATTCAAATGAATGACAAAATTGACATTGTCATTCACAAAAAGCCGGAAAAAAATAAACAAACGTCAAAAAGAGGAACAATTTAGCAATGGAACTGTATTGCGCACTCGGAAAATTCAGTTCCCTTCGTGAGCACCTTCACTCCTCATCCCTCTTGACTACAAACTGGCTGGTTAGGCGATTGAAAAATCACCGTGTAGCAACAGCAAGGCACTATTGAGGTTTTGAAAAAACACACCTTATACAAACTCACCTTTTGCCCTTTTGTAAAACGTTGATTTGTTAAATAGAACAAACCCTAATCGTGACAGCTTAAGTCAATTGTCATTCAATTTGTTGTCAATTTTTGTTAAAATAGAAAGCTTACAATTTTTCAATAACTATTTTTTTATATTTAAATAAAATAAAATGACTGATGGTGAGTTGAAATAAATACATAAATAATTGCAATTGAATAGTATTTTTATTTTAATCTCATGAACAGATGATGTTATCAAACGTCGTCTACTAATCGATGGCGATGGAACTGGCGACGATCGACGGCTAAACATCCTTCTCAAAACATTCATAAAATGGTGCTCTACCAAAAACGATACCCCAGAGAATAAGTAAAAACAATTTTCCTGTCAAAACAAAAAATATTTATTACTTCGTATTTTATTCCCATAGTCAAATAATCTATGATCGACTTCTTGCCCAATTGGCTCAATGCACATTCGCCGCAACCAAATCACAAACAATCGAAAAAATGATCCAACAGGAACTGAAAAACTACGAAACCCTATCAAACACCATTGAGGCAAGTATCGAGTTGGCCAACAAAGAAATCGAAACCAGCAAAGCCGAGCTGGTGTTGGCTAAGAAAATTCGCAAAAATCGCATGGAATATGATGTCCTGGCCAAAGTCATACAAACCCAGCCAGATCGCGAAGAGACTTCCAAAAAACTGGAAACTCTAAAAACCGAATTGAAGAATCTTGAAGAGGAAGGAATTCGTCTCAATCGGAAGCTAGATTACAGAAAAAAGAACTTCTATCTGCTGATGCATTCTATTCGAGAATTGCAATCGAAATTGGATGATAGCTCCAGTGAGGAAGACCAGTACGACGATGAGAGTATGGACCACATGTCTGAAGATGATCAGAGCTTCTGGGACGAAATCAAAAGCAATTGTGTGGATGTTGCGTTAGCTGAAAACAATGGAGTAACAACTGGTGCTTCAACATCAGAGGCATCAGCCGGGGTGCCATTGGAAACAAAGTAAGAACAAGGACTTTCAGGAAAATGTATTGGAATTTATTTATAAACAGTTTTCAAAATAAATTAGGGACAATAATCCATAAAATTTATTCAAAACCAAACAAGATTCGATCGTTTTTAATTTCATCCTCCAGTTCTGTGGTTTCCTTTTGTTGTTCTTGTGTCTGTTTGTTTTGTAGTTTCTTTTTCTGAGCCTTCTTTGCTCGCTTAACGATGCTTCTACGCGCCTTTTGTTTCCTTGTCTTCGCCTGCCTCAATTCCATCTTATCTTTACACCTTTTCAGAATAAATGACCTGTCATCGATGATTCGTCTTTTTTTATATTTCGCTTTTGTATCGTCCCGTGGCGCTGGGAATGCGCATGGCAGAATTTTGTAGAAGTCATGCATTGCGGTGCATAACAAGTCATCGATGGGTGTTAATTGGCGCAATGTCATAAATACTAAATCACTAGGAGACTCTTGAAGGAGACTATGCAAACTGACGCTGGACTTACTGGTGGATTCTTTGACCTCGGCGTAAAGCATCAACTTTTCCTGGAAACGAGGATTGTACCGCAGCAAATATCTACCCGGACCGATGTTGCTGAGAAGCCCAAGGAAGTCGCCCAGGGATCCAAGGAGGCGCGAGGTTTTCACTTTGTACCGACGTTCCAACTCCAGTTCGATTTCCTCTAAATCGAGGTTCTCTTGAAGCACAGTCTTGAAGCTATTCGCGTTAATTCTATGTCGATAAATCGATGTATCCGGTGAATTAGAGAACTTCAGTTGCAACCACTCTCGCAGGAGATTGGCTTTGCTGATGATTTCACATCCAAATTGTGGCTTATACTCCAATTTGAGGCTGTGAAACGTCTCCTTTGTTCGGGTATTCGTCCTATGACCAGTTTTTGTGCGAGAGATAATGCGGACTTGCTTATTGTCATTCTCTAGATTCAGAGTCCATTTGACATGAGCATAGCTAATGGTCTGTGGAGATGACAAAGTACTGCCGCGATGGTCTAGAGCTTTTGCAAAGTCTTCAATGGTTTGAAGACGGTAGGGTTCTTTGAAGTCAGTGGCTTGGACTTCCGGGGGTAATTGGTCGCCTTTCATGTTTAGAAAAACATCAGTACTAATACTGGCAACTAATTCAGCAGTATGTGGCCCAGTATTTCTGGAAGGAAGTAGGTCATTGATGTGAATGACGTTTTCGCCATCTTCGCCCACAACAACTTGGACTATAACTTCTGAGGGAGTATCTATGTATTCTCCAGCACTGAGCAGAAACACAAGTGCCTCAGCAGAAATGTTATACTGTCCCTTATGGTCAGGTTCTTTTACTTCATCAACAGTGGTCAAATGGAGGTCAAAGTATGTCTCGATTCGCATCTTCATCTTTGAAAGATCCAAATTCGGATCTATTCGAGACGGAGAACTATGATTTTCATAAACAAATTCGATATCTGATATGGTTCCCAATTTTTCTGAATTGCCACACTTTTGCGGAACTGGGAAACCTGTGTGTATTTGAAATATGCCATCCCGATGTTTTTCCTTCAACAGCTGAACCTCACGCTGGTATAACTTTTGATAGAGCTCAACAAACATCACGCTTGGAGCGTAAATCTTCTCATAACTAGCATTGTTGTACTGCAATAAGAAATTCATGAAATCTTTTTGCTCTGCAACGCGTCGTGGTGCTGTCTTTTCAAAGCACTGCACATGGTGGGGGAATATTTGTTGTTTAGATTTTATCGAACGAAGAAACTCTAAGCAGATCGAATGTTCTTTGTGATCTAGAGTGGACCTATTGGGACATCGAAATATTTCAGGTCTGTGAAAGATTGTGTGATTATAGAAAGACTGAGTTACCGGTAATTTATTACGAGGATCAACAATTTGTCCTTGCTGTGTAAATGCTTTTTCGTCTTGGAATTCTTTCTCTGTAAAGATTGGCTCAATTTCGTTTAGTGAACAAAAAAGAACATCCCACGGATTGTCACTGAATAATTTGTCAAAGTGTGATAGAGGAGGTTGGCCAGCAGTTTTATTAATGTTGGAATTCATGATATTTTTCTTATAATTTATTAGAAATTAAGTTTTAAAACAAATGCTGTGGAGTGTGGGTCTACTAAAACACGATTTTGTTTACTGTTTTTTTTTTTATTGACTTCTTGACGAGAATCGAAATTAAAATGACATTTGTTAAATGAGTGTCGAATGAGTCGGGCTAATGGGACTGTTTGATTTGAAAACAATCTAGCCTCTTTTAATACTAGAACACAAGGAACAAACTTCAAGATTGTAGAAAGTGAATTGTTCCAATAAGAAGGAGAAAAGATAGAGACAAATTGGCGAAAACCCGCGTACGGTTTTTTGTTAGTAGTTGTGTTTTTTTTTAATCCCCGGGACAACTAAATGAAAAAAACGATCTCCGGGCTTAGGCTTGGTATATAGTTTTAGACTAGGTGTAGAAATAAATATTATAACCAAACAAAAATAAAAATATACCAGCAAATGCTTTACTAAACCAATGTGAAACAGTCGTGACGAAAAAAAATCAATCGCCATACATATATAATATTTTACTCAAGATTTAGGTATTTTAGATTAGGAAATCAATAAAAGAAAAAGTTGAGTATTCAAAAACTCTCAGCAGAATTAAAAATTGGAAAATTTTATAAAAAAATCGATGTTTTTTAAATTCTATTTTAAAAATAATTATGAATAAGATTTTAAAGAAGTCTTTGCTTTTGGTATATAACCGCAAAATATTTTCTTTATCTTAATAATCAGACACAATGGCAAAATGTATGTAGGTAACATAGACTAATATAATTATACAAACAGTGTGGTCTGAATCAAGTGAAGCACAACCTCACATGAATAAAAATACATTCATTCAGTTTCTTTTCTATATTCAGCGATACAAAAAGTGCTGACGGTTTCCCTCAAAATTAACGAACATTTTGGTTTTGGTTTCTTTTAATTCTCAAAACAGAGTACATACTTGTAAATAAATCCTAATCAATAATAATATTACACCTACCTAATTTTCGTCGTTTGATAAAGTATATGTATGTCAATTCCTACTTTAAGGTTGTTGTGTTTTCTAAAATAAATTTATAATTCCACTCTTTTCCAATTAATGGTAATTTTTGTTTTATTTCAAAGATATTTAATCTATAGCTAATTTATTAAACTCAACCGTCGTTATCATTTCTCCTGCTTCATACTTCGGAGCATCTTTAGTTGTCCAAAATTCAGATTCCTTTTTTGGCAAGATACTCGTTGGAAAAATATGTATGGACAAGTCATTGAAAATATTGTGAATTTCGTAGCAATCGTCCAAAGCAAATTCCTTAACATAAGGTTGCACATCAAGAATATAACATGAATCTTTACGAAGCACTGTATCTGTTGCACTACTCGTTAGGCTCTCGAAGCTATTATTAATCAATACAACTTGGCTTAATGTGTCCGGCGTCCAGTTCTTCCATAAAAGATTATTTGTAAGCGAGTTCGGACAGTGCGGCAGGTAAAACAAAGTGACAACATCTGAAGAATACTTTGCTTCACAATTCTCTTTCATAAGACAACATTCCAAAGTTTTGAGTACTTCTTTCTCTGGCTCTCGAAATACTGGATCGAAGTAGAGAGCATCTTTAATTTGTAAATTCTTTTGCAACTCCAAAATGAATCCGAATTGATGGAGGGCTTGAATGCTTCTTGTAAAAGGTCCAATGCCAAAGCAAACAAGTTTTGTAATCTTTTTATTTTGCAATTCTTGAAGACTATCATTGAGTGTAGTAAGGCAAAACTGGAAGTAATCACTAGATTCCATTTGATCACGAACTCGTTGTAGTCGTCTGATTTGGATGGAATAAATTTATTATAAATGCTTTGTGAACAATTCTATTAAATACTTGAGAAACTTTGGGACATCAACTTCAGGAAAAACATTATCGGAAAGATCTCGGTAAATTGGTTGCTTTTTATTTAAACTTTTTCTAGCTAACCATTTTTTTCGAGTAACAACACAAAATTCTTGATCTGTCATTTTTGTTTTTGTGAAGACGCTTGTCAAAAGCTTGGCATCTGACGTTGCTGTCATTAAGCCCATTCCACATTCGTTTGGAATTACAGGTTGCCAAACACACCTTTTAAAGCTGAGCCACACTACTCTCGTCTGGTGTGTCAATATCAGTACCTGTATTTTGTTATCGTCAATGATACAAATACATATATAATCTACTGAAAATACTACTACGTTTTCACCAAAGGTTAATCTCGTTGAGGATTAGTAAATCTTCTGAAGTGTTTCCACCACGTTAAAAAGATTTAAATAAGATTAAATTTGACAGCTTCCTAGAAAATTCAAATGGCGTTCTTTTATTTCTTATGAAGTGAGTGAGATAGAGGGTTCCATCTGTGTCAAACAGTGCAAAAAAAATTGTGGAATACGAAATACAACACAAAGAGAATATGAATTTAGAGATGTTCGGTTTTCGAAACTATTTGTCCATGAAGATTTATACAAGATTTATTTGAAATCTCCTTGAAATCTCAAGATTTATTAATATGGTAAATCTTCGAGATTTGTACAAGATTTATGGATAATCTACTTAAATCGCGATTTAGCTCTTGGTGAAAACGTAGTATACGACAATTTAGATCACAATGACAGTTGTGTTGTTATATCTTTCATATTCAAGTAAAAACTTGTGCATATATTGTTATTTTCAATGTATTTTCGTCTTCTTTCTTTTGGCTCATAAAACGTGAATCCGAGCTTATATTGTACAAGCAGAATCTCGTGTTATATTAATCTATATAAAGACCGGGATGCTCCATGATCTACATGGATTTGATTTGACTAGCAATAATGTAGACAACTAGCTAGCTTGTAATAGGTCGTGTGGTACCCTGGTAAGCTAAGCTTTGAGAATAATCTGGACTTACCACCAAAAACGTTTGAAAATGTTGGTTTTGAACGAATACTTAATGAAAACACAATATTCCCATTGGATATCTACTATACCATTGAAGTCATACTATAATAATAATTTTCGTTGAACTTTTGAAATATATCAAAATACGGAAAATAGAAATAAAAAGTTTTTTTTGAATTACTTTTTCGAAGGTTGGATTAAAAGTTATACATACAAACTTTTTGCATTGAAATATTTTTTATTAGTGTCTCCATTATGCTAGAATATTAAATAATCTTAAAACTTGATGAACACCAATTTTTTACTTGAATTTCAGAATGAAATCCTGAAAAAATATGGTACTATATAACTCAACACTGGAATTCTAATTTAAACACTGTCTATATTTTTGCTTTATACATATGTAAAGGCAAAAACGTTCCAAAATTAGGCTTGAATCCGAAGCAAAAGTAAGAACAGAAAAATTGTCTGTTTACACGCTTAGAAGACTTTAGAGGGGGAAAAAAATTGGTTGAATCATTCGAAGACAATTTTCTTGACAAATGGAAATAAAAAACTTTACTTAAAAGTGAATAGGTATTATAAAACGTAAAAAAAAGTTTTAGATTTTTGCTTATATCTTTTAAAGTTTAAGTCATAGAACCTTTTGGTTTTCAATGTTTGACACTATATGAAAAGAGCATGAAATATTGAAATTAAAAATTAAACTTAATGATGGTATATTTTGAAAATTTTCAGTTTGAACCAACAAGGTTTCTTTTCAAAGATAGCTTTTTCTTGAATGATCTGCCAATTAAAATTGGATAATATTGTTGGCAAGGACATCTTTCAATTAATCAACAATCGTCCAATTACTTGAAAATAAGAAAAATTATGTGTTCAGACGAGTTCACACGATTGCAAGAAGTCGGCCAATTTTTTGATAGAAAATTGGTAGGCTGTCAATTTTTTTTTGTCATTTTTGACAGATAAAATTGGATGTTTACATGATTGATAGAAAATTGGTGAATTTTTTTTGCGAAAAATCTGCCAATATTGAACGATCTTCCAATCGTGTATGCTAAGCTTAAGCTCTAGCAATTTTTCAAGAAATCATGTAGGGAAATAGTGTATAATCTGTCAGCATTTTCAGATTTAAAAGAGAAATTGAAATTTAATTTTTTCTCATTATAAAGTCAGTTTTTTGCAAAGCGAAATTATTTGCTTATTAAATGCATGAGATAAAAAATATATTTGGCCCATTATTTTTGTCAGTTTTATGAGCAAAATTCTGACAATTTGTCAGTTCTAGAAAACCAGCATCAAGAGATCAACAGAAAAAATGCAGGTTTTACTTCACTTCAACACACCAATCCAGATTCTGAATGCCTGTTCCTAAACATATCACCTCCAACGCACGCCGATTAAAAATTATTTTGAGATAAGATACATGCATAGGTAGGTACCTATTTATTTAATTTTTTTAGAAATTAAGAATTAAACGCAGGCAGTTATTTATTTACATTTTTCAAAAAGAACAAGAACGGAAAAAAGAACGAAACGGAGATAAGATGACCCACAATCCTAACAAATAATAATTACCTATAGGAAATACCTATAAACAAAAAAAAAACTACATTCCAATATTAAAAAAAAAACTCCCAAAACTTATCGTTATTTATCAAAATCGAGATAATGTTTGTCTTCTTGTTCTATCAGTAAAATTAAAACAAATTGTTTTTTTTTTATATTTTGTACCCATTACTCACCTACCTAAATATAAATAAATTTCTAATAATCCCTTTAAAACAATATCTATACGGGTAAACGAGTATATTGATACGGATACCAATATAAATACAAAAATACTGTATCTTTTTTATCTTCAAATAAAAAACATCTATCATTATCACCGGCACTCTAGAAATCTAGAGTACCTACCTCCTTAACAAAGCAGCTTAATCTAAACAAAAATTGAGAATACCTACATAAAAAAGAAAAACATAAGAAAGTAGAGAACAAAGACGAAAACAATTTTATAATGTTATCCCAATTAACACAACAAAACGCAAACAAAAATAAAAATGTTTGTCCATTTATTTAGGTATATGTACGCATGACACGGCTACAGCTATGGCTACCCCAATGCCGTATACTCAACAAAATACAAATTTTCATAAAACTCAAAGTTTGAGCATATTGTAGTATCTTGTAAGAGTTAATTAAATTAAACGATCATTCACTCAAACTAAAAAAACACTATAACTCAATTCTAGCTAGAGTGAAACACTTAACTGCACATAGCGGCCAACTTACGATCGCGTTCGCGACCCCAACACGACACGACTTATCCACAGACCACACACCACAGTATTTTCTGAGCCCCTGTCGTGTAAATACGTTAATTGTGTGCGATCGTTGTGCTACTACGATCGAAAAAAAAAATAATTGTGGATCGTGTTTGAATGAACTATACACAATTTTTGTTTTTTGAATTTATCATCGATCGTTCGTTAATAAAATATACCAAACAAACGGAAACTTCTTGTTAAATAGAAAAAAAAGTAGAAACAGTTGGTTTTTGTATCTTCTCCCCTTCCACCCATTGGCAACATCGCAATACGTCTATCTCGCTCTCTATCACTCCCGAAGACGGTCTTTTGAAGTTATTTTCTTGTCTTGTGTCGCTGTCGGTTGATGGTGAGGCATGAAGAAGGAGATCCGTCGTCGTCGTCGATACTATTAACCAGACTCCATCTCCAGCTAAGGAAAATATTTCCCAATCATTTAGTAACGATCGACAAGCGAATGCACCTATATGTTGCTCGGAAAAACGGGACCTTTCTTAACACCTCCGCGATCAATTAAAGCAAAGGACATTTTCTGCGTAAAAAAATATATTTAATTACTATAAAAAAAAAACTTCATTAAACGTGTGTTTCTTTAATGTTTAAATTTAAAAATCCAACAAAAAATCTTCGTTTCATGTTGTGAGATCATTTTGAAGATCTTATTGGATTTACTATACTCGATTCGATTCTGCCCCGATCGTGTGAGTTATTAGTTATTATTATTGCTCATTCGAGTTATTTTTAGTTGTGAAATTTGTGTTTTGCTTGAGTTCTTGGAATATTTATTCGTCTTCGTTTTCCCTTTAACACGCACTCATTGACCAACGAAACAAGTAAATAAACTTTCCAATTAAAAAGGTACCTATTATTAACAAAAGTGATATGCGATCAGCTCGTTCGTCATCAGAAGAAGTGTCATTGTGATTTTGGTGAAAATTTCTTCCGGTAATTTATTTATTCTTTTTTTTTGTTTTTAGTATCATCTCAAAAGATATTGTGAAAGAAAATATAAATCAAAAAAATATACCTATACAAAAAAAAAAAGAAAAAAAGATTGCAAAAGTTAACCTACTTTCTACATCGTGAATAAGAGAAGAAGAAGAAAAAATATACCGTATGGTTTTAATCGTTTTTTATTTTTTGTTCTGAAGTGTAAAAGTGCAGTGATCAACAATTTATCTCTTGGATACTTACTACTTGGATAGATACTCTTTATGATCTAAAGCAAGCAACACACCTTCATTCATTATCGAGGAGCTTCGTCTTTCAACAAAAAATAAAATAAAAAAATTAAATTATAACGCTATACAAACCAAAACAAGTTGACTTTTTTGTGGAACGAATATTTTTGTTTTGTGGATAGACTTTTCTGGTTGTAGATACATTTGCATAAAGATTCATTGTATTTGCTTAAGAAAAACGACTTTTGAGAAAAAATAAAAGAAGAAAACATAAAAAAGTTACATATCGGTTTCTTTGGGAGTTCATTGAGCGCTTTGGAATAATTTTCAGACTTTAGAATTAAAGGTAAGGTAACATCATTACTGATATTATGTATAAATTATTTAAAATTTTTTTTTTTCAAATCGAACATTTTGGTTTGTGTTTGGGCTCATTAGCAGAGCTAAATGTGGGTGAAGAGTTTAATATCCCCATGGGTGGCGGAACCATCCTTGTGCAGATTGGAAATAAAGTCGAAAATTGTAAAAAAAAAAAATCAACAAAATATCTAATTAGATTTGAAAACAACTTTTGTAAATTTTCAAATATGTACTGATTTTTCTTCTGATTAAAACAAATTAATTTTGTACAATAATAAATATGAAATTTTTTCGTTTAACTAAAGACATTTTAAATGACTTAAATCAAGGTTATGGGCAAAGTTAAACAAAACGAGTGCCTATACTCCCGATTGTATTTTTAATTCTTACAACTCTGGGACTTTTTAGTGAAAATATTATTTTCAATTCGGAAAATCATAGGTAAAAAAATATTTATACATATGCATTGTATATCAATTTGCATAGTACTATCATCAGCACGTTCCACCACGTCGGCCCCAAGCGATCACAGCGCATACTAACTTTCTGGTTGCTGTTTCTGTGTATATACAAGTGCGCCCTCAGACGACCACAGCGCACAACTCAAAAATCATCGTGATGATAGTACTATGCAAATTGATATACAATGTACATATGTAAATATTTAAAAATATTTAAGAAAAAAAATCTACAGAAAATATCATTTTGGAATAAATATGGAGGATTGTCTATAAAACTCAAAATCAAATTGTGGTCAAATTAAAATTATTTAATAAGGACCCTACACACCATCAACTTTAGTCGTCAGTTTTGTAATTTTTTCAGTTTTTATGTTTTCAGGTAACATGAAAAAAATTATGGAAACAAACAACGTTAAGAATGATTTAGTCTGATTTTTTTCTTGATTTTCTATACTAATAAATAAACTTATTTCTTCTCCTGGTCTTTCCAAAACAGCAATGCTTTAATATTCCATCATTTCGACTGGCACATTGACCTAAGTTAGACAATTTTTTACAATTATTTCCGTTTTAAATATTAAATTAAAGTCGTGTTTTTTCTCAACTCCTAGAGACAGACACTCGTTTTAATAATATTGTCAAGTAACATTAATGGTGTGTAGAGCCCGATAGATTGTTTTTTTTTTTTAAATTGTTTCTTATAGGTCAAAAAAGGTGTGCTTTTTTACAAATTCCCAATAGGTATATACATATGTACTTGCGTTAAAAATAATCGACTTCTGATCTGAACGACTGAAAAAAATTGAGTTTCCATACAAATTGTCGATAACCTGTATCAAAATAACGATGATGATCAAAGCGCATAGCGCATAGGTGATGCCCCGAGAAATCTCTGGGCAAAGCGATACTGATGGGGCATCAGTGATATTTAAATACTATACTTGTTATCGCTAGTTTATATGTAAGCTCCATTTTTTCGCGCTGTTCATCTCAGACGACAACGCACTATTATTCCATCCAAGCTTACATGCAAGCGTTCCAAAGCTAATTAGTTCTTCCCTGCATATATGTATGTACATTATGTATGTACATGTATAATTCATATCTAAACAAGTGAACCATATTTTTATATAAGTGATATAATCTGTGAAATCTGGAACGTCAATCTTAAAACATATTGTCATAATTATCAATTAAGTGACATCGTATGCAAAGGCTTACATGGAAAAATTAGTCCCTCAAACGCTATGCAAAGTAGGTACTACATTATACCTTTCCTTTTCGCCAGCCAAACGTTTTATTTTTAAAGACCCTCAGGCATTTTGAAGAGTACTTGGCACATTACGTTTCAAGTATCTCCGGTTGTTGTTTGTTAAATAATTTATGTTCCACAACGGATGCTGCAACCTGCGCTCCGTTAGATATAAGATAAAATAATATATCTATCTATCTAGCGCGTTGTGTATGTATCTGCATATATAAATATGTATATGCGCCCAGCGATATTTGCGCTTATTGTTACATAGCGCAAAAAGGCATTGTGCAAAAAGCAAAACTTCACCTTTTTGTAAGTATGTGTGCAAGAGATCTTTCAGTATCTTCACTATATAGATACCAACCATCAGTACAGTGTGTAATGCAATGAACTTTTGAAATGCCTTGAACAAAATACAAACAAAAAAAATAAGAAGAATAAATACCTACTGCATTATTTGTAGTGAATAATGTTTTGAGATTTTTGCGCTGCACCGGTTGCCGCCACAACGCCGCCGCCACTTTCTGTGTGTTCACTGTTCAATGCTATTAGCAACAATAGACAGGCTGGAGGTCTTGACTTAATTTGTTTATGGATTGCAATTGTGTTTTGTGCTGAAATTGAAACCAAACGAAGAAGATATGTGCTGGTCTGTTGTGTAATTTGTCCGAAGCTCAGAAGAAAAATAGTTTGTTATTGGATTAGATGCTTTTCAAAATCAACAAAGAAAAACGTAACTATTTGTGTGGGTACATATACGAGTAGGTACAATAAGCAAGTTATAGAAGTACATATCACCTTCTTTGATTACTTTCTCTTAATATTGGTTCTCATACCTGCAAAATAAAAAGCATTGTAAGGATTGTTTTTGTTTTTGAAACAAACAGATCTTCTGATGAGGAAAAACTTTCAAATCGCATTGTCTTTTTGACAGTTTTTTTTGAAATTAATGTATAGTACTGATTGACAATCACAGAACAGAAGTCATGACTTTCATCATCGGTAGCTCACGAGGGATTACATGAGATTTTGTAATATGTACTACGTTTTCACCTAAAATATAAAGGTGAATAAAATTTAAAGTCGGAGATGGTTGCTACGTACGTCACGACCCTTACAATGGCGTAATGGATGTATACAATTTTTTTTTTCTTGATTTAAGCAAAAATTAACAGCTAACCAAATGCAATAAGATCATAGCAATCACTGTACAGGTACTAATTGTTTATTAGCATTGCGAAACATTAGAAACGGTACAAGAAAAAATTATGAATCATATGTGATTCATTGGACGTGGCGTCTTTTTTCCAAAAACAATATTAAATGTTTGGGGTGTTTTTGAATGATTTTGTATGGGAACAGCGAAGTTGAATGAAATAAAAAAATATTTCTGTTTTTGCATGGACGTGCTTGGGAATCGAACTAAGATCTTCGGTATGACAGTCCTACGCAGTACGCAGTATACATTATGTCACGGACAACAGTGAAGTTATTAAAACTAATAAATCTTCATAATAACGAGTTCATTTTCTATTGCTTTTATATTGCTATTGTATTGGAAAGTCACATAGTTGTAAGTTAATTGTCGCCCAAGAAAGATATGTATGTAGATATGCAAAAATCATATCACACATCAAATCAATTAATGTAAAAGTATACTATATGCTTAACTTTGTTGCATTATAAGTAAAAACTTTAAACTAGTAAATACCATAAACTAGCTTTGCTAGCATCTGTGTATACTTCGGGTTATTAATTTACCAAACAATGCTAATAAAAAAATTTTCCTAACGAGAAAATGACGGTTTTATGAAGAAAGTTCAAATAATGCCTTAAGTCAAATTCACTCAAAGCTCAAAGATCATCTTTCATCATCAAGCATCTTCTCATTTTACTATTGACATTTATTACCTTCTCTAACAAACCACTAGAGTGTGTTGTATATGCATAATTGAATGTCATAATCGCCAGGCCCACCATCTTAAATGCTTAACAACAAACCCAACTGATGCAAAGAAACATGGGGACAAGATGATCATAATGTATGTGTAATAAGTAAGTTGACGCACCAAAACACATAAATGCCAACGGCAGAGAAAGCATATTATGTTATTATGTAGCTTCAAATCAAGCCCATTACCCTTAGCATCAAAAAAAAAAAATATTATATAAAATGTGTCTAAAATTTGTCGATTCGTCTAACACTAAAAAAATGTTTAAATTACTCTATTGACAAGCCAGCAGCTATTATGAACACCAAATAGCTGATAAACATGATTTTTAGTTCGAGAAAAAACCGTTCGAATGCTTTTTACGTGGTACGTTGGCTTGGTGCATTGTTTTTTTTTTTTTTTAATTCCGTGTTATTTAGGAAGAAGTAATTAATTGTCGGTTAGACAGGTGCATTTACATATTTCTATAGTAAGTTTATTTTTGAGGCGTTAAGAAACAATGAACAAAAAATCTTTGACTTGACTTTAGTTGCTTGCATTTTTGTTGATAGCTTTCACTAGTTATGAACAGTATTATGAGAGTTTAGTGTCTTAAACATTGTAAAAGTTATAAACTATTGAAAGATCAAACAAATATTTTGGAGACAAAAAAGAATACAAAAATGATTACTTATGGTATCTAAGTTTCCAATTGAACAAAGCTCATATTACAAAAAATATGATATCAAGATTATCTCGGGCTGCGTTGGATACGTTTTAAAAGTGCCTTGTTTGATTTTCTTAGATTCATCATACATAAATAATAGTTTCTTCTTTTTGATACACGATTCCTTTTTCATACCATCTGTTGTTTTAAATATATCCATATAATTTAAACACTGATTACATACAAGAACCAGATGATTTTACTTTTTGATGAGACAAATTTAATATTTGTTTGTAGATACTGAAATAACAAAAAAAAATCTAGCAACCGTGTAAAAATGTAGTTTCCAAATAGTTAAACAGCTCGAATTGCTGTTAATTCTTATGAATAGATGCATATATATTTATATTCTACTGGTAATATTGAAACACCGAAGACTTTTTGGATTAGGAGTCAAAGGGTGGTAACTCCGAACGTCAAAAAAACGACATGAGTTAAAAAACAGCTATTTTTTCCAGAAAACATTTATGTATTAAGTTCAAGATGTTGCTTTGACATTTTTTTAGGAAAAACTTATCTAGAAATGGCAATGATTTATGGAAAACTGAATTTAATCGTTATTGCTCTTAACTCTATCAATTGACAAATTTTGGTAAATACGAGAGAAATCGTATAATTTGAGAAATAATAAAAAAAAACTAAAAGTCATTATCATCGTTATTTATCATTTTAATTTTCGTCTTTCAATTTAAATATTCTTCAATCGTTAACTCATTACTGAAAATCTCTAAAAATGAAAACAACATTTGAATAACACGGATATAGCAAAAAATGCTTGTTATTGTTTAAAGCTAGCTAATAGAAAAATGTTAAAATAAATATGGATTTACAAACCACAAGAAAAACTTCCTTCCACACCTACAAGCCAGATTACTTTTGTAGCAAATTTTCCTCCTCAAGCAAATGTGAAAATGCATTATTATTATCTATATAGTGATCATACAAACCGTGTTGTGTATTTCTCATTTCTCGACACAACCAACATGACACTTTCGTCAAATCATGCATTGAAGTCAAGACAAACTTGAATATTTTCAGAAACCTGTCAAACAAATTATGAACAACAATGCGTCTCTGGAGATTCGTTAGATTTATTGATTTTTCATCCATACATATTTTTTTTTTTTTTGAATTTCAAATAGGGTCCCTCTCATTGGTATAACATTTGTGTTACTCATGTGAACATAGAAGGAGGTCCTTCATTATGCATTCGATTCGTTGCGTCAAAATATTTATTAAAAATTATACTCATTTCGACTTTTAACACATTCAGTGAACACATCAGCCGAACGCATTTTATAACACTCTGATGATTTTTACAAGTTTTATTCAAGTAACATAAAATACATAAATAATGGAGGAAAAAGAATTAAAAAAAAAAAAAACACTAGACCGAGCCACAAAAAATATCATGACGCAGGGGAAAATTGCAATTGAGAAAGCGTGGTGATTATGTTGCAATGTGACTTAACTGGCCTGTCAGTTGACGTTGTTTGGCATAGATGCAATATACATAACTACGTACCACCTTCTAAGCTCCAGGTAGCAAAACAGACAGGTCTCTTTTAAATGCCACTGAATTTCCCTCGCATCACCCAGTATGCGTGATGGTAATAATATTGTAACGGTATGCGGATACCTTCCATTTTCTAAAACAACAAAAAACAAAGAAGAAATATCGCTTAAAGCTTAAATGAAAAACGTCAAGTATGCTCAAGTTTGATTTACGCAAATAGTAACTTATCTGTAATTATTGGCTGTCTTCGCCTTAAATTTACTTAATGACAAGTTTGTTTATTAACGAAATGGGAGAGATATTTTACCTGCAAAATTCACATTTAGACAAAGTTCAGTGTGCGTTGATCTTGCTCAAGCCGTAAATGTAATAACTTGCTTTTGATATGAACACAGAGAAAAAAGAGCCAAAGTATTTTTAAGGTTTCCATCCAAAAATAAGATCGTATTAAAAAATGGAGAGAATCTTATTGATCAATTATAATCGCCAGCTTAAAAAATGTAATTTATAAGTTTGACATTAAGTTTCATTTGTTTTCCGAGTGTCAGTTCATACTTTTATTTCTCTGCGTATTGAGCCTGGGATTTTGCACTCCATCTCTGTGCTAGTTCGCAATATAAAATTCCAATGTTAAAATTTAACCACGTTAAACCACTGACAAAATAAATATTTCTCCGTCTATGCTTAAACTTTGCATTAGTAAGGATTGAATTTTAATTCGTAAACTTTTTAAAAACAATAAGTTTTTCGTATAATTGATTTATATTTTTCGTGGTATTCTTCATAGAATAATTTGAAAATCTTATTAAGTCAAGTTTTTCTTCACTAAATCAATAGAACTTTTCTATAGAAACTTTTGGGAAAACTATTTGTTTTGTTGGTACGTAGCCCGTGACATTATGGTAAGTGCATATGATTGTTATGTCGGAGCTCTGGGTTCAATACCCAGCCTCGTCCATCTAATAAAAAATCTACAATTTCTCAAGCTCGAGCTCGAGATTTAGATTAAATTTGACATTACTAAGATGGTAAAGACGGAAAAAGTTGGTCTCGCTGTGGCTGGTTTTTTTTATACATATGTACATATGGTTTTTGATACAATACACAGGCTGGTTATTTTCATTAATTTTGAGCCAAAAATAACGGTACATGCCATACAATTTCTTTTCTCAAAAACGGCTCCACATATTTTTGTTAAAAAAGTCAATAATTTTTATTGAATGTTGAGTAGCTTTTAAAAAGTTAGTTTTTAAAAAATTTTATTATTTTTTGGAATAACTGAACTGCAGCAATTCAAAATAAATAACTTGTTATAAACTTTCAACTAGATATTTTTGCCCTGCTTTCAATAGTTAACTTTTTCCTTTTGTTAATAGCGATACATTTATCTGTCATTTTTCTTTTCTGGTTTAATTAGGTAATTGCTCCTTTAAGTTACTCGACTATTTAAAAAAGCTTGTTTTCAAAAGGTGTTTACGAAAGTTCCACAAACCATAAATAAGAACGGAGCGGTGTTGGGTACTTACATTCCTACAATCCCATATTATTATTATTATGGTTCCGTCTAAAGATTTAGATTGCTGAGAAAAGTACTCAAAAATTAAACGAGACTATTTTTTAATGGGTTAATCATGTTTTATTGGAGGGTAGATGCAGAAAGAAAAAAACATTAACAGCAACTGCAAAAGTGCATTTTATGATTCGGTGAGCTGAACTCACGATTGTATACAAAGCCTGCTACTAGATTTTTCATTCACGCTAATTAATTGAATTGACTAATCCCAGCAAGATAAATTATCTCCATCTCTGTCTGTCTTCTATCTGTCGTCATCGTGAAGGGCGGGCGGCATAGCAATTGAATTATAACTCAATTATCACACCCGAGAGGAGTAACATAAGTGTGTCAGTAACATTAAGACTTCAATTTAAAATTATTGTCTGGCTGGGTGTTCTTCTTAAAAAAAAAAAACAGAAAATCACTGATCGGAGAAATTCAATCAAATGGAAACAAATTATTGTGAGCATCGTACTTGACTGAGATCGCAATAATCATTATAATTGATCTAGATCAATGCTGATGGAAATTGATGAAATCAATTTCGTTTCCAATTTAAATTCATACGGAAATTGGAATAGACCAATGATCTAAACAAATTCATGAGGTGGAATTTTTTTTTCTATTTTACTAATATTTGTTTTGCCTCGTTTTGCGAATGTGCGTTTACATGGCGAATATTTCCATTTTACCGGATGTGGAACTCAAAAAAAAGTGCTCATCTTTGACAGACAGGTTTATTGTTGATCTCATTATGATTAACAATAATTGTGGTTGTTCACGTGAATAAATTAAAAAAGAGTACAAAGATATGGTTTGGAATATGTGAGGATAGGTTTCTTGAATTTACTGAAGAATTCAATTGTATACAGCGTCGGCTATTTAATTCATGTTCATTACTATTTTATTCATAAATCATATAAAACTGATTTCCATATTAAATTCTTTAAGCTTGCCAATGCCAACAAAACACACCTCCTTTAAAATGTCATAAAGAATGCATGTCTTTTTTAGGTGCAGCGATGCATGCATTCAAATTGGTTTCAAGGTTTTATTTAAATAAAAACCAAAGTCGACGGAAATAGCGTCTTTGTTTTGTTAACTCACTGAATGAAGTTGCGAAAAAACTCTCCCATCTTCTGTTATCGTTAAATGCCCCCAAGCTGAAAGGAAACTCTAATTATGAGAGCAAATTGGCGACAGCTTCGAAATAAAGCAGGAGTGACAAAGCGTGATCCGCGAGGGACCCTTCACCATCTTGGACAAAATACAGCATCGTCTAGTTAGTTGGTAGAGTCATGTCAAACACGAGGTTTTAGCACTATCGCGAAAGAAGGGCATTCTATCTTTTAAGCTCGCTAACAATCGCTTTTATATCCGTATATCTTTCGCCCGACTTTTTCTTTCACATATCTTGGATGGTCAAAATGTCTGCCTAGAGGATTCTACTAAATGTGGAGATGCAGGTCTCAAATTAACAACTTTTTAAAGTCCAGTTGTAAAAATATTTAAACCGTGGTTGAGCATTTTCTATCCTCCAAATTCGTCAGGTTAATTGAGATTTAGCACAGAATTAAAAAGCTGAACCAAAAGCCGACGATTGTACTGCTGGCCCACAAAGCCACTTTTCAGGTGAGGTATGTACTAGTTGATGGAGAGGTTGGGAGGATTCCATACTGCAACTCGGTAGTATGAGGCAAAAAAGAGTTAAAATTGACGTGATTAGAATTATTCTTAAAATTAATGTTCCCGAAAAGAATTGGTATATTTCAGCTACTTAATTTTTCAGTTCTTCTAACAGCTGTGTTTTTTCATCAAAAAAGTTAAAAGTTGAACCTTTCAAAAAAATATACCTACCCGGCACCATCTTTTGATTTATGGAAGCTGATATAATTCATTCATGTTCACATTAGGTGGAATCGAATGTTCCCCCTTATTTTCTGCATGACTCCTATACAACATACCAGAAATCCCAATCCAAAAATACTCTTGTTTAAGTTTCTAATTTAAGCAACCGGAATTTTTGAGAACTCACACGCAACAGCCTTCAGTTTGTTATGTCTTCTGGATCGCATACCCTAACATAAATAAGGAAATCTCTCATCAGCGCAGATACTTTTGGCGATGAAAAGGCTGCCCAAGCTTCTTAGATCTATGTAGGTAAATATAAATTTTTTTTTATTTACCTACATGCCGGCAATTTAAGAAAAACCAAGTTAGTTGATATTTTAACTAAACAAATCGATTAGTGTTGATGGCTCAAATTCAAACACAAACAGTTGCGATCACTTGGCGTAGATATACGCGCGAAACAAATCGCTTTCCAATGGATATGAAAAAAAAAAAACTTTCTTTCAACTTTCGCTGGGCGCATTGATTGCGACGCCAAAGAAACATAACGTCGACGGTGACGATCGACGACGACGCCACGTCTGACGGGTGTGACTTGGAACGAAATACTTTTACTTTCATTCCACGGTGCTTCTTTTGGCATTTTTTTTGTTGTTTTCGAATTTATGGCATTTTTTTCGGATAGTTTTGTGCCTGCATGTCTTTCTTTGCCTCGCGTGTTGAGGTAATAGTGATATTAGCCATGTGGAAACCATAAAACAGCCAAATCTGATTCGAATTTGATGAAACGTAATCGTGTCGGCTTAGTGTTGTAGAGACAAAAAAAAAAAGCTGTGAATAATAAAAAACCTGTCAGCGCCCACTCATGTCGAATTTATATTGGCGATTAGGTACGACATTTAGAGCCTTGTAAGATCGATCACACCATTTATGGTGGCCAATGATGTCAGCTAGATAAAATTAAGTAGCTGGATCAGATTTGTTCTTAATTTTGATTTAACTTCAAATGCCGATCGCGGCACCTCGCCTCCCAAAGCTTAATATCACTTGCGAGATTTGCCTATTTCAATTGCGAATTGTGATTATGTAACCGATGGTGTCTGAATTGATTTACTTTTGGGATATCTTTATACACAGTGAGTGAAGTATCTGTTGAATGCGGAATAGTTTGCATTAGTGAGACATAAAAGGCTCATTACGAGGTATTTCTTTTTCTTTATTCTTCCGCATGTATGAATTTTAAGCGTGATCATTAATACAGATTTTATGTTAGTCTCTGTAAGACTTTCAGTGTTATGATATGAAGTCGTGAGTAGGTTTTAGTGTTCATTGTTGAAGCAGGGTACTTGAAGAACAGCTACCATATAAGTTATTGATTGTCTCTTGAACTTGAGTAGATGAATTTAAAAAGGTCTATGTACTAATTGTATTTTTTTTAACTGGCTGTGAATATTAAATGGCTTCAACTTTTGACAATATCTATCTTCCAATGGGTTAAGTTTGATTGGAAAGAGGAATTATAGTAGCGGTATTTTTGCGGTTATGAATAGTTATGTACACGATACCTAATAACTAAGAGGTTAATTTTCTATCACCTGTGCCGAGATTTAGTTAATTCGAGTGAGTGAGATAAATCACTATTCAAGTTGTTTACGATTTCTTTACTTTGATTTGCTTCCTCTGTCTCCATCATGAATTTGGATGTACTCGTTTCACAAAATATCATAATCGTTTTTTTGAACAAGGTTGAGAGAAGTCAGCAAGTGAAACGAGTCATGTAACTTCTTTCACCAAAATAGCTAAATCTGGACCCGAAGGGACATGTTCTGTAACTATCGAATCGATAAACTATAACTAACTCATGGAGTAACGATGAACACATTTTACATCGTTTTTATCCAATTTTATTAATGCGAAAAATTACCACAGTCAACTACAGAACATGACCGAACAAAATTTTTAATTAATTCCTTTCAATTATTTGAATGAAATTTATAGATTGGGGGGAAATTGTAAGAAAATCGATTTTGTATATGCTAAATATTTTGTGTGAAGTTTATCAAAAAGTTATTGCACCCGAAAATTCATATCGAAAATATTTAAAAATGTATTGCTCTTTTTTAATAACTACAAATAAATATAGTATTTCAGTGAATTGATCCCTAATAAAGCAAAAACGATAGCACATTTATTAAAATAGAAAGTAAACATGCAGATATTATTGAAATCCGCTAAGAAACTTATCGGCGAACGGTTGTACGTCTGAATTTTTATCTTTAAATACTTGAATGAATTTTTTTATATTTCTGGCTTATCTCAAATTCACTGATAAAAATTTTTTTATTTTGATTTGTTTTGAAAGGAGAATTTTGTTTTTGGCTAAACAATGTTAACTACTTCATTTTCTGAACAAGTCAAATTTTTGATTTTAAAAAATGCGGGATGTGACCTCAGGTATTTAAAACCAATCACCGTTATAGACATTAATCCATCCCATATTAAATTCCTTTGAACCATTTACTTATTAGTAAAATATGTAACTGTCGAGAATGTTTTTAAATTGACAAGCAGTCAGTCTGAGAACTTTTTTTATGAATTTGAATTCAATTAAAATAGTAAAATGGTTCAATTATTTAAACCGCGGTTCAGAACATTTTATCTTGAAAAGTTGGTTGGAACTTCTCTCAGAGCATGTATTTCTGTTTAAAAGGAAACTACAATTTTAAATACTTTTTTCCTAAAAAAAAATAATGACTACAGCAATAATGACTGCAACCATTAAATAGATATGCAAATATTTGGTTATTTTAAGTGCATGGCTTGTTGTTTTCATTTTATTTTTATAGCAAATCTCAAAGTACCAGTATTAATTACTTTTTTTTTAACTCACCCACGCTCTCTCCTCTACGTGATTTTAAAGCCGGCAATTTGTGCTCATATATGGCTTGAAAACTGTTCGTTTAGTATTTTGAAATAATAATTCCGTCTGACCTAAGCATTCTACAAATAAAATCTTTCTCTCTCGCCAAGGGGAAAGGAGGGAATGCAGAAAGACATTTCCTTTTTCAGATGCTTTTACTTTGAATGAAATAGCTTATGAACTTTGCTTTTGTATAATTACAGTTTGAATGATATAACACTTCTATAGTCACGTCGAGTGATGTATATTGTGGATTTGATTTATATACTTTTCTGTACAAATAGATTGGATTGCTTTGTCTTCTGCTGTTTATCTTTATTTGGTTTTATTAAACGTTATTGTTTTTTTTTTTATTTTAAATTCTGTTTTTGAGATCTTTATTAGCGAACTGAATATAGGCATCTTTTGCCATATATGTTATGTGTCTATAAAGATTAGACAAGACATGATGGTGACATCGTTAGCTGTTACGGTTACAATCAGAAATCGGCGCAAAAATTTATTTTTTTTTAAATTTGAAACTTGAAGGTGTTAACCATGTTTGATGTTGTTTAGGCTTTTGTTTGACAAAATAAAAATCTAAGGCATTAAATTATTGAAGTTAAGTAACGAGTATATACAGTAGGATGTTTTTAAAAAAAATTACTTAATTCACTAATTTATTGTTGTTGCTTTGAATGATATCAACGCAAACTTAAGCTTGGTATGCAATTCAAGCCTAACTTATTTATCTCTACAGTCGATTGCTAAAAATCTCAATAAATTGTTAGTTGGAGATATTAATCAAATAAGCTGATTTTGATTTTTTTGTTCTTTAAAATAATACATTTGTTATAAAAATTCTATTTAAGTTATTATTTTATTTATTAATGTTTTCTATATCCGTTTCATTTTCCATGCCGAAATGACTCAAATGTAAAAATGTATATACCTATTAAAAAAGATTTAACATAATTTTGGGCATATTTTTTGAAAAACTACAAGATTACGATTTTAGTTTAAGCCTTGTACTTTGGCTGATGTGAAATAAAAATCCTCTACAAAAATGACACAGCGAAATCATAAACTCAAAATTACGTTTCACTTTTTGTCCTGCAGTATAAGCTGTTCTGTGGGTTTATCTCTTCAGTTGAAAATATATGAATTATTTATCAAAAGCAAATTTGCTTCAAACTATAAATAGCACCCAAAGTAACGGGCTGGAATATCATAAAATAAATTGAAAACTCCTTAACCACATTCGTACTGATATATTCATCAGAAAGACGCACCAATCACTGCCAAATTCAAGAAAATAAATGGAACCACTTTGTTTCAATCTCAATTTTCATTTCATTCAGACAATATTCTATCGAGTCTATCTATATCTTATGAGTCATTGATATAACAGATAATAAATATTTATGCAATATATGTATGTGAAAATATTACGTCAACACAAATCCACTTACCTTGCATTATTTCTAACAGATGATCTCATATTGCAAAGCCCTAATCAATTCAATGGCACTTGGTTTTGAAATTGTATTTTTTAAAGGCGACCGGAAGATTGTACATACCTATAGTATAACTTTACATACATATATGCCCATATAATTTATGTTGTTTTGAATCACACATCCCGCAGCAGACAGAAACGCAGTTAAATAAAGCCTAGGCGGAATAAGTTGACTGATATACATATTTGCGACTGTCATTTTGCCGTCGTACATTTGTTGCCACAGAGGCGCAATAACAAAAAATAGGCGCCATGGGCAAGTTCAATTTTCTTTTTAATTTTGTTTTATTCATCTGTTCCTGTTTTATCGATTATCTCCGTCAAGATCATTAACTGCATTTAATACATATTAATGAATCTTTATGAGCACTGAGTAGTAATATGTCTAGTACAATTTCAAGATCGCAGCGGTGAGTCAGAAAAATGCCCTTAATTGCAAAATAACAACTTTATTCGTCTAGATTTGTTTTAAATTATAAGTAGCTTCGTCTGGGTTTAGTTATTTATACTTATGTAATGCTTAAAGAAAGATGATTCAAGATCTGGCGCCAAGGAAATAGAGGAAAGACCCCAATTTTAATTTCACAATCTTTCAAAAGCTAAAAATAAATGCTCACTCATTAATTCAACTGTTAGTTGATGCAATCAACATTTTACCTTAATTTGGGAATTGTTTTTATTTTTTGTTATTTTATTTTTCGAATTATAACGAAGCCATGCCCAAAAAAAAAAAACATTATTAAGTTGACATTTTAAGTTAAAATGCTTCTAATTTTCATTGACAGGAACATAGTGAGTGACATAGATGCACGGCACAGCACAACAGATTGAAATACTCAAAAGTTCTGTTCATGTAGTATAGGAAATCCAATTTAAGTTGTTTTTATTTTCTCATTTTCCTTGTCTTTAAATCAATCAACTCTAAAGCTGAGGCAGAGAAAAAAATATGAAGAAAGATGCGTTGCAACATTTTATATATGTAGTACAATATAAAAATGTACATAGCACACACTAACTGTGCGTAATGGGATAATGGGTGCTGCTGATGCTGTATGCTGCTACTGCAACAACGAACAGACCCCATTAATAAGAGAAAGAGAAACCGGAGTCTATGATTGAAAATTGGATGCACTTCCTGGCGTACGCAACGCTGGCTGGTCCACACTTAAGTATTCTGTTTTGGAATTTATTCAATGTTCGTAGTCCGCGCAAAGTGTGTTTCTAAAGAAAAGAAACACATTTAATAAATTAGTATTTCTTTTTATTATGTAGCCCACATGTATTTGATTTAATTTTTATTTCACTTCAAAGAATTGGCTTGTTTCACAAACATTTGGTTTCATTTGGGTTGTATGCGGTTCATTTTTTGTGGCAAGAATAAAAAGCTAAGAAACCCAAATCGAGCCATCTGAATAAATTCGTATCGAAGGCAATTAAACAAAATATATGTGAAACCTGCAAGTAAATCAGGTTTCTTATAAATTGCAGCATGGAAGTATTTAGACCCGCGTTCAGATTCCCATGACTAAATAATGAATTGTACCTATGTGCAAAGGTCACTCCATATTTGTCAACTAACAACACGCACACAGCAATGGTTGAGAACTATCACAAAACTAAATAGGTTTGTTCGTTGAACTTTACCCAGGATTGACCCAGGTTTTCTTGACAACCCCAAGAGCTGTCGAAAAAACTTGGGGTTTTCAGTTCTTAAAAAACACTTAAGGGTTGTTAATTGTCTCTTTGACATTCAAACCAGAAAAACATGAATTTTGTACTCTGTGCTGTAATAGTTTAAATTGAAATTTGTATGCATTAACCCGTTGCACAGTCGACAACATCAAATGTTTCCATTTCTATTTTTATTATTGTTGAATTAAATTTATTTATTCGATTTATTTGTACTTAAATAATAAATAATTACCTGCAACACGTAAATCCACAGCAAAAGAAATGCTTCAAAGTTCAAACTCATGTCACATTGACAACTTATTCTTTACCTCAACTCGCCACAACAAAAAACCTAGTTCTATTTCAGGGCGAGTTCAAGGTGACCCCAGGTCTCAAAAAAACAAAAAATTTCATTGTCAGGGTGAGTTCAGGTTTTTCAAAAAACGCTTTAGGGCGACCCCAGGGTGACTTCAGGGCTCAACGAACAAACCTAATATTATTTTAATTTTCTCTTAAATCCTAATTTGAAAGTGTCCGACTCCTGTAACGATTTTTTCATTATAAAACAAACAACCTTAAACTTAAGGTCCCTCTCCTGTTAAACAGACTACAACAAAGATTGATCTAACCCTCGATTTAATTCTATTATATTCATTTATTTCCTACAAATTTATATTTAATCCAGTAGCAATGAAAATATGACGTTTAGAAAAAATAACAAAACACCACTGAATGCAATTTGACAAATCTTCAATCTTTTCATTAAATGAGCTCGTTTGTCAGACAGTTGTTAAATATCTCCACGCTGTCACAGTTTGTAATGGATATGTTTTATTTTATAAGTGGGTATACACTATACATATCTGTTAGCGTCTACATAGAACAGAGTCACATTCAATAATTTTCTCAAGTAGACATCGGAGCTGGAGGCTGGAGGTCGATGGACTTAAAAGGAGAAAATCTCCCCTGATACTCGTTTGCGATCCTCTATTATATATTCTATTATTTTATGTTTGAGCAATGACAAGTTGATGCAAAAAAAAGGCGTTTTGTAAAGCGCGAACCGGAAGGCATTCAATGTTGTGAAAAAGTTAATAAATGATCTTGATTTTTTAATTAAAATTTCGTGAGAGATTTTGTTTCAATTAGACAAAAGAATATTTATTTTGGTTAATTAATTTTATTATATTAAACAAGATGTCTTGATTCATATGACATTATCTACTTTATTTTATCTTTAAAATTGTAGTAGAAACATTTGATTTATGAATTCTTTTAGGGAAATAATAAAGTTTTGTTTATTTATTGTGACCTATCTGATATCAAAAAAATGATGAATATTTCTTTGTTTAAAAGGTACATGAGATTTTTAAGGAGATTGAAAGAAAACGTCAACAAAATCTCCAGCATCTAATTTCTTCGTGTGAAAACTGGAGTTTTTCTTTTTTAAATCAGAGCAGATCAACGAATTGCCAAAATTGTACCTTAGACAAAATAGAGTACAAAATATGTGTTCCTTTTTGCAGTCCGTGCTAGCTCAGATAATGCTCGATTATTTTAGAATAAAATGACCCAGCAAATCAAATAAAACTCTGAGAAAAGAAAACTTTACACGACTTCTCATGTAACTTAACATTTCCGTGCTCTAAGATATCAAGCGCGTTTCATTATTAAATCGGAGTGGTCAGATAATATTCTGCTTGAAGCTTACTTTTCTTTCTAATGTCTTTCTAATAATTAGCAAAATATATCTGTCTTGTTTAGTTAGACTTAACCACTTGTTTATTTAATTCACCCAACAGATTGACAGGATTGTTAAACATCCCTCTTTTACAAGTCGGAGTTTGAGGTAAAAAATCCACCCAGAACATTATTTATGCAAGTGTTTGTCGTTGTTAACCTTGATATTAAAACAAATCTATCATAATAAATTTACTCTTGTGCTTTCCCAAATAACACAGTGTATCAACTTATTCTTGTTTGTTACTTTCTAATGAATGACGTGTAATCAAAGATTTAAAGATTTGTTGGTTTATTTTCTTTTTAAGAATCTGCCTACTCTTTAAATCTGCTTCAAAGGCATCAATCAACTTAAACGAAAAACCAGCTATTCAATAAGATGTTTTAATCACTTGGGTCGTTAAAAAAAAAACTCATATACAAACTCGTCAAAATGCATAAAACGAACCACCACCGGATCAGTCTAGAGTACGTGCAAAAAGAAACTACTTCTTCTTCGTAACAATATTACAGCACTTTTAATGGTTTTATCTTTCACCGTAGTTAGTATCTAGCAGTTGGCACTGTGATGGGCAGTTTTAAGCAGGTAAGATATGAGAACCTAACTGGCCATATTTTACCTACAATAAACAAAAGTCAATTATCTTTGGGTAGGTATACATAAAGCAGGTGTAAACTGTTGCCAATTTCTAGTAAATCCATTTGTTTTTTTTTTTGCTGCAAAAGCTTTCACTCTGAAAAAAGGTGCAGATTTATGACTTCAAATTAAAAATGATCTATTGCCTATCTTTTAGAGCAATAAAAGTCTGGTAGTGATAATCACTATCGAACGAATTGCTTTATTGATAACTTAGTAATTACGAAAGATTATGACTATGGAACGATTAATCCTTCATTTGTTCAATCAAACAGATTTTCCTTAACTTCTCTCTATTTGACTATAAAGATCCAAAATAAAAAATTCTAAAATTTTAGTTTTAACAAATTTTAAGATTTAAGGCTGATATTCAAAAAAGGCCTTAAGTTCGAGTAGAGTACAATTTGTTTTGACAACTATGTCAACCTAACCTAAAGCCATATCCACTTAAATGAGAAATCACATTTTCTAGAAAGCGTTATAATATATATATTATAAGCTGCAGAATTCTACCTTAAGTTCCTGAGTTAACCTAAATTAGCTTAAAAAATTTTAAAATACAAAAATTTAATCGAACTTGTTTTGCTTACTCTTAAGTTTTTTTTATACTGTCAAAAATACATTATCAAAACTTCCTTTTTCTTTTATCTTTTATGGTAGGTTTTAATTACAAATCCATCCCGCAGAAGGAACCAATATTGTCTGAAACACGACCTTCTACGATCACTGTTTACAAATTTTTCTTCGGAGTGCCGAGCGTTTCTAAAGAAACTATTTATTTTTTCCATCAAAGTCCATTAGAATGCAGATGGATGCGGTAATTATATTTATCTCTTAATGTTCGTCTATTGAATGTTGATGCTTTTAATAGAACTAAGACTGCATTAAATCTATTCTGTATAGCTTGTGCCTGCTACACGATACATCTGATAAGGGAAAGAAATTTTAAAAATAGGTTAAGATTCTTAATAATGGCTATGGTTGAGCAGCTTCATTGCCGCTATTGATGTCTGTTGTAAAGTGTGGTAGAAGAGCCTTAAATAATTAAAAATAATGTACCTTGACATATGCACTCAAAGAAAACTCAAACTAAAGAGTTTAGTTCCGCATGTTTCATTGAAAAGGGTTGATTGATCAAAATACGTACGAGTATATTTTTGACGTGTTCTTTATTTTTAGTTCAGAGAGGTAGGTATACCAACTTTGAAAAGACACACACCATATGATCTTCTGCTTCAAGTACCTCCCAAAATAAAAAAAAAAAACTAAACCTGGTACTTCTCTCTAGTCTAGTGCAGGATTTATAGTTCTGAAAATTGACAGGGTGCAAGGGTGTAAGCTCGGGGTAAAGATGATAAAAGTGCAAAGTTAAAAGGCAAATAGTGTAAATGAACTGTTAAAATTTGTATGAAAACTACATTCAAAATGTTTACCACATTTACCCACCAAATTTGTGGTGTAAATGATAAGTATGTAAACTTCTATAAGTAGTATTTCGATGTTTTATGTCCAACATTTAGGGAACAATTGTTTTTACCGGTCTTTACATTTACGCAAGCAAGTTGAATATAATATGTATATAACGTCTCTGATGTACTTATTACCATTTTACCATATGCACAATATACACGGTTACGTGAATGAATGTCCTCAGGCTGACATTTCGGCTGCACGAAAGAATTTTAAGTATTTATTGCTTCCATAAATGACATTCATCCGTTGAACCAATCAATGTTAGTTCTGAAAGCCAATAAAAAAACACATACATTTTGTAAGCTAGTTTAAACGAAAATACATACATACACTTGTCCTGGTTAAACTTTTTCGTTAAGTTTAAAGATAAAATCCAAGGATGGTTTCCAAAAAGTAAAGTCGATAAATTTATAAACGTTTTAGCAAAAACTGGTTTTAGTATATTTTGGTGCAACTAGCCATAGTGTTGTTGTTATGTGATCTCAAAAAACAATAATTTCGTAAGCAAATTTTATTTTCACACCAACTGTCTAGAAAAATTGAGCTGTAGCCAGGTCAAATTCAAGAAATTCTAAACGGAAATCAAAAGCTAGTTTTCGAAAACAAAACGAGCCAGCATTGAGGTGATTGAACTTTATAATGTTGTTTATTTTATTTTATTCTACTTAAAATTTTGAGGTCAATTTCAATTGCAAAAAATCTAAAGAATAAACTTTATTGACAATTGACATCTATTTAAAGTCTCAGCTGACACAACAAAATTTTCCTGCTATACAATTCCAGACTTCAATATCAAAGTACATAGGTAGGTATATAATTGCATTCACCTCAAAAGCGTGCACAAAGCTCTGTCGAAAATACACCATGAAGCAATATAAATTTATCACCTTACTTGGCAAAAACGTTGGTATTGAACGTAAACGAAACGTATTATTGCAAAGCAAGCGCTTGAATTTCACATTTTGTGTGCATGTTGGCTATGTGGAAATATGAAACATTCAAAAGCCGCAATAACAGAAAAGAAAAAAAAAATATAATAAAGAAAAAATATGTGCAAATAAACATAATGTTGATGCCAAGTCAAATAATAATACTATGAGGTGGTGTGGAAGCGGAAGAAGACCATGAACCACGGTCGTGTTGTCTTAAAATCGCGAATAACTGTTGAGGTTAATGAATTAATCACGTTTGTTTTGTATATCTATATTTCGTATTTACAATGTACAGTACATACCTACGGTCGGAGTCTTGGGGCTGGGGCTTTCTTTATTGCACATTATGTATTTGTGTGTTTATCTTAAAGACTGTGCAAAATGTGTTCCTATATTTTTAAATGTTTACTTTTATCGGGGCCGGATTTATTGAAAATTTTCATTTAAGTAATGTTTTAAGAACAGAACTGAAAAAAAATTCGCCAGTGGAAGTGGGATAGCAAAACTAGAGGTGTCAAACTTTAGCGAAAAGCCCTTCACACCGTCCTACTGAGTATTAACACAATGTCAAAAATGTATACGAAAATGGTACATGTGTTAATATTTAGTAGGATGGTGTATTTTAGTTAAAATTTATCTGGAGTATTCGTTTGGTCTTCAGGGGGGAATATCTGCATTTAAGAACAGGTTGAAACGTCAAAATAAAACTGCACTAAAATTTAATTTTTATTGTGTCTAATTTTCCCGAGCTAAAGGTTCGTGTCACAAAAAAAATGTTCATGTTTTTACATAAAATAAACATGCCTAGTGCCTGATAACTTTTTTTTTAATGGGTCACGCATACGAAATTATTGTTTGATTTTTTTTTTTTTTGTTATGATGGCCCCAATCTGAATCATCATCCTAATCAGTATCTGGGTTAAAAGAACGGGTTTTCAATATGTTTGTCTGAAATATAAAAACTGCAGAAATCTGGTTATTCATATTGTGTTTGTTTGCTATCCTCATCAACCATGTACATAGATGCAGGTGTGTTCTCAAAATGAATCTACATCTTCATGTGCATTGGGCGATGAGAATTTATTCAGGATTTATGGACTAGCTGTGGGTATTTAAAAAAAAACCTTTTGCGAGTACCAAAATGAGACAGTTAAGTTAAAGTATTTAGTTTGTATGCTCGAAAAAAAAAGTTGTAAGGGTTAGGGTCAATGAAAGGTCTTTAAATTGCTATTTATTGTAACGGTAATTAATGCAACTAAATATCTCCTTTTTGCAGCTAATAAAATGCATGATGTCTTTTTGTATGTCAACAGGGCATGGTAGTTCATAAAAACAATCACATTCTTTCTATTTTGAATTTTGCGATTTTTAAAATAAGATTTGAAGAAAAATGGCCAACTAACCTATTATGCAAAGCAAATGTATTTTAAATTTTAGCATTTAGCATAATTAAATTCAAAACTTTACAAGAAAATAAAGAAAAAGACAGGCCCAAAAACTTCTGAATAAATCAAATGCTATGACACCTGCATTCAGTTGGCCTCAGACATCTAAAAATAATCCAAAACAAATCAAAAATAGGCCTGAGGTCGAACCGGTGAACCCCATAAGCTAAACCTTATTGTGAACCTTGAGACCAGGAGAATTGCAGTCCCCCCTTAAGATTATTAAAATCGCCGGTAGATGAAGAAGAAAGTAGACACGTTTGGCCAGGAATTCATTATACCCATCAAACCAAACAGCCAAACTTTTTCCTTTCAATGTTCAGGAGTTCATCTGTCAAACTTCATTTTGTTTTAATGGAAATAAAAATAAATTTTATAATGTTTGTGATAAAATTTATTTTTATTTCGGGTTGGTTTGCAGTTCGATAGTAAAATTGAACGTCCGAAATAATTTTTGGCGCAAGCCAAAATTTAAAGCGAAAAGCGAGAGATCAAGCTCAGCAATTTCTTGTAAAGGCTGGCAATAGTCAAAAAATAATGATTTTATTGGGTTTGTCATTGTTTGTTGGGTAGAAAAGTTTCCTCAACTAGTTACACACTTTTCCACAACACCACAAATACCAATTTGGTGTTGTTGACCTCTCAGTTTATAAATAAATGACATTTTTTTGTATTTGTATCTGCAATCAATACTTGATAATTTTATTCAAAAATATTTCATAAATAAGATATAATAATATATTAGTTATTTCCAATGAATTTTAATTTAATTTGTTTTATTTTCTTTTTTTGTAAAAATGTTGTGCAATCCACGCCCTAGAAATATATTACCTTATTTGTATGCAATTGGCTACAGCTTGACTCCAATTCAAAATGCTTGCATAAGTTTTTTCTTTGTTGAATCGATGATGCTGGTTTTGGTGTCTTGGCGTAGCTAGCCTTTCTCAGTGTACAGTACATTGATCGAATCAATTCATGTTAATGAAATCGCAAAATTCCAATCACGTTATTGCGAATTAACTTAGCTTTTTTTTTTTGGTCAGCGCGCGCATTTTGCGTTTGATTTTATTCAACTAGCATAGTGTTGTTATGGGTTAGGTATCTGCATGTTAACGTATTTAGCTTTCTGATTTGTTTTGATGTTACCTGCTCATTGAAAATTTTGTTACAAAACTGAATGAAATTGCAACCAAAAGAAAACAAGCCAAGGACTGCTTTTTTTTTAATGTTTGTTCAAGTATTGACTCTTGGGGGCTTTGATTTATTTTAAGGTTAATTAAGATTCAACTTAGTATAGATTTTTTTTTTTTTAATTCATGTTCACTAATGATTCGTTCTTTTTTTCTCTTCTATTTCAGGAGTTGTAGCAGCAGCGTCTGTAATTGGATATTTAAAGAGGTATGCATTTCATTTAAGTCTTATATCTTCAAAAAATGGGAGAAAATATTTATCTGGCTTGTTCGTTTACCCCAAAACTGCTTTTTGCCAGTAAAAAAAATAAATAGGAATACAATTGGTAGTTTTTGGGGTCTGAAACAAACACACTTATTGTTCGTTTCTTTGTTACCTGGGTTTGTTATTCCAGGTTCTCAATGTACAAATTTTGAATTCAACAACAACTCTGAAGGATTCCTTATTTTATCAAAGAGTTTGGTCGGGTTGGAGATCGTTGCTCAAAGAATTGTTCAACAGGTAAACAGATACGGGTAGTATAAGAGCTCGTACGAGTGTTGCTAATTTGAAAATGTTTGATAAGAGAATTGAATATAAATCTAAATATAATATGATGTCCATTATTTAATCAACTTGTTAATCAGCTCTTTTAATTTTGGGTTGTGTTCGAAACAACGCTTCACGGCAGCGTGAGTTCAGCTATTGCGTTAAAGTCAATTAATTTTTTAAACGGGTTTCCGGTTGATAAAATAAATCAATTTATTTTTGATGTAGATCTTTTAAAAATGTCGATACACCCTTGGGAACCCCTATAATATTATCAGTTACCCCATTTATATGAAGTATTGAAGCGATTTAAAACTAAACTAGAATGAACAATTTTTGAGTAGTTACGGGAATAGGCACGATAAACCCAAAGGATGATATGCTCATAAAATACACCCAAGCTGCCATTTTAGTATTTCTATGATGTCAAGGTTGTGTTTCTGTTAACGATGTTGCGTTTAACGGGTTTGGCAACGAGGTTCCCCTGCTAAGGTACATGGAGGTATCAATATTTCCATCATCTTGTTGAGCAGTCATATCGGAAACGCAGTTGATCAACTGGAAGAACATTTTTTTTGTTAAATTTGAACAAGTCTCCTAATATTGTTTGCGATTTTCGGAAGTTGATTTTCAACATCCAGTCATCACAATATCGCTGAATCTGTTTGAAGTAATGCTGCAAAAGAAATTCTGATAAGTTCTACATTTGGAGCTTTCTGAACGCAATTAGATCGTCGTCAATCTTTACAACAAATTTTCTACCATTGAGCATATCATAAAGGATGCTCAAAGCAAACAGGATTTACTAATGCCAAACCTGATCAGCTTTACATAAGAACCCTCTAACCATACGGTATCCAAGGCTTTCTCCAAGTCAACCAGACAAGCATACATGAACTCATCACAGAATCAGCTTTGCGTGGCATGAATCTCCGTTTTCCAGTTCATGATTTGGGCAAATGCTGGATAGCAGCATCCACGGACTCCATTTTCTTCTGCCGGTCTTCGACAACAAAGAGGTCATCGTTTAAGATGGCGTCCTTTGAACCTCTTTTTCATTCTGATTCTTATTGCACTGTAGTTGATTTACTTGAAACACCCGTTTTGTTTTTGTATGAAATTTTTGCATGCAACTACGTATAAAGCAAATATTTCCAAAGAATATACAAAAAAAGTAAACAAAAATTATTATTTTTACTTACTGAAACAAGAAAGATTCAACCTTGTGTCACATTTTATTGTATTTTTTATTTTTTGTAAATATTTAAGAACTCACATTATTTTACCCACATCAAACTTATTTGGTCATAAATTTAATAATGGAAAACAAGTTTTAAAATTTGCACGAATAACACTCATCATTTATAATTTTTAATTATTTCTTACCAAGAACAAGCTGACTCAACGTACATTTGATTACCACAGAAAACTAAGTAGTAACGCAAAAACCTGTCTTTATTTCTATTATTATCAATTAATTATTAAAAAAAAAGTAATATTCTGAAAGATTTAACATACATAATTGCAATGAGTTGTTGGTTATAGTTAGTTTGTCAATCTACACAAGCAAAAAACGAACCTAATCAAGGTTTTCTGGTACGGTGACAGAACAAGATTCAATTTACGAATTTATGTTTATACTTAAATAGTTCCATTCCAAGATCCATGCACTGTTTAACAATTAGTGCAGCATTCTATACACACCTGAACAATCACAGCCTCTAGTCAGCAGCCCATTCAAGGTTAACTACTCGTTTAACCCTCGAAGGACATTTGAGATTGTTCTTTCATCGAGATTACAAGTCGTCGTCGTCGTCGTCGTCGTCGGTCGTTGCTGAGGTAAATTTATTTAAATTACATTGTTGGCGGGCAAATTGTTGCGATTTTGTTGTTACAGGTGTTAGCATACTCGCTTGTTATAATGGCACACCTTAAGGTGCTTGTTTCGGACCCAACAAAGAACTTTCACTTATTTCTCGAACTATAAGTTGCTATATTAAATAGTATCTCTAAACATTATCTTGTCTAATCATTTCCAGATTGAACTGATTTTTGTTTTTAATTTAAAGTCTTTCAAGTCGAAACAGTAAAGCAAAGTGTAGGTACTGTAATTTGTGCTTTGGTAAAACGTGATTCTGACAAATGGTTTTATTATTTCAGTGGTTAAGCATATGCCACAAAATCTTGTTCTTCTCGCATTGTTCACACGTTTAATTCCCAAGAAATATTAAAAAGATTTAAATCTCAAAGTGCCTAATATGTTCAATTGAAGGTTTATTAGACACGCAAAACAGTAGGCATTAGGTATATTTATAGATAAAAATCATTTAGCAGAAATAACTTGATAAGCTTGCTATTAATTTTTATTTGTATATTTTTTGCTGAATGAATAGTTCATGGACAAGTATGTAAGTACATAGGTGCTGTGTATGGCGTTAAGTTGCTTGCATGCAAACATAAGTAGGTACTGATGCCATCAAATCATATTTGTCGACACATCAAACGTCGACGTGGGGACAAGCCAATAACAAAACTAACAGTCTTGACTTTGTTCCCATGTTAAAATTAAAAAGTATAATTTGAGCGGTGTTTTAACCTTCAACTTGTTATTCATATTTAAATTAATATTTTTAAGGTTTAACGGGCTGTTTATGGTTTTTGTTAGATGAGACTTAGGTGTCGAGGTTACACAAGATATTTTCTTATTTCTTTTGTTTTATATTCTGGTCATAGAACCGTAATGATTCTTGAATTTGAATTAATTTTAGAAATACACAAAACACAACAAATTCTCGTAATGTCCAATTTGGTATAGTGATGATTTTATAGAAACCGGTATTGGAAAATAATTCCTTAGGAGATGACCTCACTTAACTTCACCTCAATAGTTGGAAATTGTTTTAATTTGATAGTGAGATGATTAATAGTTAAAGAAGAAAAGTTTGCATGGATTCACACAGGGTTGCTTTTTAACATCTTGACATATGACCTCTTGCTTTTGTGTATTAAATAAAATTTCTGTTGATGTTTACCGAAATAGAAGAAGTAGATTCTATTATTGCAGAATTTTGTTATAGTTTGGTTTAATGAGTACTCATTGGTAAACCAACGCAGTTGGTCACCCTTGGTTGGTTGGTTTTCATGAACGCTTAATTTTATACTTATTTACACTTATTTGCTCCTTTGTCGTTCACTTCATTTTCCCTCTAAAATTATTTCTTGATGGATATAGTTCATATACCAAGATTGTTCATACCGCCAAAATTCATACCAGTAACAGCTATTCATACCGAAAAGGACACTTCATACCCAATATCAAATGCGAAAGTGGGGCTGAAACCCCCCGGCTTGGACACACTATAGGATTTTGGGTAGGTGCGACGTTAAAGTATTTTGCATTTTGGTGTCCCTGGTGATAGTGTCCCTAGGTATAAAGAGTCCCTCGGTATTAAGTATCCGTTGTTATGAACTGGGCCGCTATGGTATGTACTGGGTATGCACTGCAGCGGTATGAACTGCTTTGTTATGACACGATTTTTATATAAATTTAGCAATTTTGACATATTTGTAAAAATGATGTTTATTTTTAAGAAAAGTTTGATTGCTTAAGTTTCTTCTTCGTATCGGTTACCTAATATACTTAAAAAACACAATTTTTTGATGTTTTTTTTCGAGATTTTATTCATCTCGTGGCCAACCCTAATAACAAGCCGTTCTAACACGACTTTTAAACGGGAGCAAGTGTTAACATTGCAATATTTCAGACCGGATAAGTCGACCTATGGCTTCTAAGCCACAGGCCACACTCTCAACACTTTCTAATTACTAAAGAAATATGAAGAAGTGGTACCGAATTTGATAACAATCCCATTCATACTTTTGGCTTTTTTCTTTAGAGCTAACAACTCCCGATATTTACATACGGTTAACGTAAGAATATATGTATATGAAAATAATCTACAGTCTTGTGGAAAACTTTACAATTATGTAATTCTTTTGGCTGAATCGAAAAAGTCAAAGAAACAATGATGGCATATACATATTTTGTAAATATTTATTAAAAAATAAAACCTTATTCGAAACTAAACTCCTTCTACATTAAAATTGATTTCCAAAATGAAACCATAATGAGCTTGGCTGAAAAAAATCTAAGCTCAGCAAACATTGATACGTAGTTGAGAAATACTGAAATTATCAATTTTCTTGTAATTCTTTTTAGAGCCGTTTGCTGATGCGAAACTTAAATATTTATGTCCTACTTTTTTTACGTCGCAAACTGTCACTTGAGCTCTTAATATTTAAGTTTCGTTTCAACAACTGTTCCTCAATAAAATAAACATACAATTCTTATATTCGTCGTTTACTCGCAGTAAGTTAAAAAACGATTAACAATTTGAGCCTAGAACTTTCAGGAACTAATTTTTGTACATGATAAATTGATATTTTATTGGGTCAAATAAACATAATCATCATTTACAGCACCCCTGTTAAGCAATGATATTAAAATGACCACAACATAAAATTGTCTGTGTCACTTATTTATAGCATGTATGCAATTCAAGCTTTGAGTTTAACCATTGCAAATCGAAATAGGCTACCAAGTTGTCAACAAGCTAGCAAAACAACTTTTTAAACAAGTCGATAGATACGCTCATAAGAAAACTATCAAACTGCTAACCTATTTCTTTATGAAAACAAAGAACTAGTTTAATCATTACCCCAAATTACAATTTTCAAATTAATATCTCCACGAAAACATCTCAAAACCATTCATTACTTGTGTTTTCAATGCAATTTAATCCCCCTCTGGTGGTATGTGCTTGGATACAACGACTACGCATGGTATAAGATGAATTCTATTCGCTCCAATGAACCGTTCGATTACTGCATTTAATTTCTTCTTCTTTAAGCAATTTCCTTTCAACCGTGGGCACACTAACCTGTCCTCTATGAATTCTTTATAAGAAACAACAAAAAACTGTTCATAGACCATTGAATTGAATGTTTGTGAAGAAGCCCCTAAAGCATTAGATAAAAAAAGAGACTTTCAAGTCAGAGCAGAAAATGTTGTTTTAAAATCATCATCAGGTCTATAGTAGCACATCCAATTGGCTAACAACAAAATGGTATCCCACAGAGAAAACAACACTACGGTACGACAAATTGATTGGGGGATACGGTCTTTTGCATCTTTATTTGCAATTTTTTTTTCCATATATTCATACGAAATGCATTTGTGTGTCCTCAAAAAAAAAAAGATCGCTCCAAGCATAAATGCGTCGCCGCCAACTGTGGCACACATTTTTCATTTAACTCTGGCAACGATAAATCGGCAGCACACACGAATCTAACTTAAATTGTTTCATTTGCTCCGCTTTCCGCTGGCTGCGCCATCTTTGCCTATTATACAGGGCTGGCGCTGGACTCAAACATGCAAGATGCATTGATCTTGCAGTTAAGGCATTATCACCGAGGGCCCCATGATTATCTTATTTGCTCAGTAAATGGCTAGTTGTTAATTGAACTTGCTGAATGCGAGGGAGTTAATTTTACAAAATTGGTTGTATGCAATTTTTTGCATCACAGCTTTAGCAGCTTTAAATAAAAACAAAGTATGTAGGTTTTTAAAAATAATGGAAACATGAGCCCATTTTTATTTCCTATAGCTAATCCAGCACTGTATAGAAGGAGCTTACACTCTTCTCCATTTACACAATGCATATAGTTGAAATGAAACTGGTTGCTGACATAGAGCTTACGAATTCAAGATACCAGTTTGTTAGTTTATAGGTCGATGCATATTGAATAGTATACCTATGTTGTTAGGGTGAGGTATGTTCTTTTTTTTTCGTTTCTTCTCCTGCACTCCATTTAAAGACTTCCTTGGTTAAAAAAACCACAGATATATTGTATGAAAAAAAAAAATAAAAAATATTGAGCAATGAGATTGTAATGATCATTACGAAAGAATATAAAAGCATGACAACATTGATTGTTGTAGCGCAATTATCGTGGAATTCATCAGATCTCTGTGAATTTGTTTAGTTTAACCGTCACCGAGGTGCCCGACTCGACGCTGTCGGCAGCGTCGTTATATTATTTTTCGGAGTTTTTTCAGAGTGACTCATTTGAGCACCCAGCTGTGTTACTCCATGGGAAAATATTTTCTTAGAAACATAGATATACATATGTGTATAGTTTTTGTAACTTATGTAAGTTTGTTATGGAGCGTTATTAATTCCTAAATGACAAATAATATAAATAATGTTCCAGTAAGGCGTGTGTGAACTCATAAAGTATGTTCTCCTACGTTAAGCTGTCTAATAGGTCAAACGTTTTGTGTGTTTGTTTTTATTTTTGTTGGCTTTGTCTCTTGCCTTTAATATTTTTTTTTTTCTCAAAGAGAAAGTATACTGGCAAAGGCAATAGAGCTATCTCTTTGGAGCATTTTTGAATTCAAGTCACAAAAATCGATCAAACATAAATATCTTACAGATTTTCGGTATGACATGATTGTTATGCAATCATAGGTGCAACATCGAAAAAAAAACAGTGGCCCATATGAATTCAAAATGAGGAAAATCTCAATTATGTATATGAGTGTACCTATTGTGGAAAAATTAAAAAAAAAAATATAATTATATATAATTATATATAATTTTATTTTTCGATGATAAGTAAAAAAACAAAACAGTCAAATAAAGAAAAACAAGTAAAAATAAATCAATAGGTTAAAACAGAGTTTGTACGAAAGCTCTTTTGTTTTGATGCACTTATAATGAAAGGTTTGCTAAAATGATTTTCTTTGTTTCCAAATTTAACGAAATAATAGAAAATCGGAATAATGCAATACAGAAATATTGATCCTATATTATGTCAAAGATTGCCATAATCAAAAATGTGTTGTAAACAAATTACTAAATTTAAATGATAAAATAACTCAACTTGGCAATATGTTTCCAAACATAAGTTTCTTAGAGTTTTTAATTGAGTTTTTATTTTGGAAATTCAGCTACCCTCTATCTCTTAAGTAATTTATCACAAAGAGACGGAGCTAGGACAAATTTTTTTTTTCTCTGCAACCAATAAGAATTGAAATAAAAACATTTAAAAATTGTAGGGCTTGGCTTGCAAAATGCAATATTAATGCTGTAACAAATATATTTGTGATGTTACCTAGATGTTTTGTCAATTTCGATTGTACTATAAAAACTATACTGATTTTGTAAAATAAGCTATAATTAATCTAATTGGAACCTATGAGAAGG
Organism: Syrphus vitripennis; assembly: GCA_958431115.1. Taxonomy (NCBI): domain Eukaryota; kingdom Metazoa; phylum Arthropoda; class Insecta; order Diptera; family Syrphidae; genus Syrphus; species Syrphus vitripennis. The sequence continues at coordinate 9,369,292 of OY288108.1, read as the reverse complement.
CCGTTATTCCGCTGATTAATTAAAAATATCTCTATATTTACTTAGTTCTTTCTGTCTTAATGCCTAACAATATAAGCTCTTATAATTCATTGAAACCTTACCTTGATCGCAAATATAATGTCAAATCTAGTCAGTGGATTCTTATGTTTCACCTAAGATCAATCTTTGTCTATTTCTACATCACAAGTATTCCACACGTCTTAATGTTAATCAGTTGAAATTACTCATTTTTAAATATTTTTTATCTTCTTTGAAACCCGTAAAGTATTTTTTAATTTAACATCTAGCATCAAGTTCCATCACTGTCAACATTAATTATTGCACTTCAACTAGTTTTTCTTCTATAAATGTCAAAACGTGCTTCAACACTTAAGGTAAAACAAAAAGAAGTTATTGTATGCACCGTATAGTGACATACTTACAATATCCCATAAGCCGTTGTTAATAAACATAATTTTAATAGAAGATGTACCTTATCTGCTAGGTCGTCAAGATCAGCACTTTACCACAGAATACATATACTATACTGTAGCCTAGCCATCATGGATTGCATGGCACAAACAAAACTGTTAAATGGCCACCTCGACGCGTTTTATTCAAGTAATGACCTTCAGAGATAATATAGTGTGAGGAGTATAGAAGCTCAACGACAACGAATACGTCGCGCCGCGCCAACGACGACGACGACACGAATGGTAGTTGGTAGCACCTCTTTTCGAAACAAGATGCCATTAAAACGTACGAGGAGTATGAGCTGCCCATTACTTGACTCTCCGGATTATGCGGCATCTGGAGGAGACCCACTACTTTTTAGTGTGGGTATATGTTCGTCTTCCGCCAGAATAATGCATTCCGGTGTAAAGTGGAAATTGCGGTCTCTTGTCTTTGGCCTGTTGATGATATGCGTTACCAGGAAAACCGGTTGCCTGGAGCCAGACCATCACAAAGAGACAACAAGATGTATGTATGGACGACGACGACAGTGTTGACCATTCACTTGTTCGCCGTTGTCGCTGGCCAAGTTTTAGAAAAATGTTGATTCTGTTTGTGTGGAAAGTTTCATGTTTTATTTATATTCTTTTTTTTTTTTTGTTCTTTAACATTTTCTAGTTATTATTTTTTTTTTCTTAAAACAACTATTTACAAGTCGATGTGGCTTAGTACTAAGTAAGCAAAAGTAAGAGGTGAATGCTAGAAGTTACTATGAAATATTCGAGAACAGGTTGATGGTACGGTGGTAGCGGTTGTAGAATGGCATTTAAAATTAGGACGTTGCAAATGTCAGTAAAACTATAGGTACATAGAGGAAAATTTATATTTATGTGTGAAATTGCGGCAATCTTTTCACAGAAAATTAAGAACGTATTTGTTGATACTGTTTCCTGTCCTGCAAATATGTGTTATCGCGATCGAAAAAGATCAAGCTGAAAAATAAAATAAAATTTAAGGTTTAGAAGAGCATAAAGACTTTGATTGGTGCTTATAATAGCAACGATCTCTTTATCATATTTTATTTGATGTAATAGGTTGCCCAAAGCTGAAGAAAATCATACTCAACTTGTTGTTCCTAATTTTTTCAAAAAAATAAAGATGCTGTAAACCACTAATTTTGAAAAATAAAACTATACCTAAAATTATACCCCGCCGCCGTCTAATATCCTTTTAGAAAATTAAGATTAGGTCCTATACCATTTTTAAAAACGATTCAATAAAACGATCTTTTCCCAACGTTTTTGATTTTTAATAAAAAGAATAATATTGTGGTTGAAAAGCTAGGCATCTGTATACTCTAGAAGCTTTGAAACCTAACGGTGAAAAAAGATGTGATGTCACTTAAGATTTTTCCGAAATTACTGATTTAAAACAAAAAAAATTAGTTTCAAAGCCAAAAACATATGCGTGTGTCTAACGGTTTCTATGATATATGCACAAAAAGTGCATCTGTCAATCAACTTCAAACCTGAAAATCTTGAAATCCCCACCTATGATTTTCCTAAAACTTCACAGTTTTGATGTACAAGTATTTACCTTTCTTTTGGTACAACTCTTGTTCCTGCACGCTCATGGCCCAAGACCCATACAGTTTTGCGTCATCTCCTGCTTCTGCTTATTTTGACATATTTAAACAGGACATCCATTTATTATTTCCCTTCAAACATTATTTCAAAAGATAATCTTCTAAAAAAGTTGACAATCTGCCATTGTTAAACTGAAAATATGCAAATTGGCAAAAATATCATATAAAATTCTTAATAAGTAAATTTAACAAGCTTTTTATTTGGTGCATTGCACCCAAAACTGGAACTTTTAATTTGTATGTGCTATGATTGCTTTGCATAAGAAGTACATACTCAATTTCATCACTCCATGTAAATGAGGCATTCATCTAATACTCATTTTGGACTATGAACCTTGACACCCTCCACACCGCAACCATCGTCAGACATTTTTAACATAATAATATCAGAAAAATTCTTCAGTTGTTCATTGCCAGAAAACGACCATTGTTATAAGTTATTTATGTGTTCATCATGCACCAAGTGCATGTGATCTGAATAAATTATCATATGAATTATTAAAATAATCACAATCCTGGTCTAATATAAATCATTCATTTTCTTTCTTTCTTCTATTTCAGGAACCCGGCAGCTAACATTAATTGATATCAATTTTCATGTAAGTTTTGTTTTGTTTTGCTTTCAAGCAGCCACTCCTTTGAAATGTTTACTTATTCAAAATTATGATACGAATCCCACCAAACAAGTTGTTATTAAGCAACTATAAGTTTGCCATAAAGGAATTTTTTCGCAGCAAAGGCCAATTAGAATGGTTAATTATTATTGCAAGATCTGAAAACGCATGAGAAAATTGCAATCTAATTCCGTTCAAGCCAACAATCTATTTTTAAGAAAAAAAAAAAAAACAACAAATACTTTGCTTGCATCGTAGTGGATTTTTTTTTTATAAACAAAATAAAAATGCACCATGCACCTGGTCGGTCTTGTTTGACTTGTTCAACGTAACCAGGAAAGAATTTTAATTTGTTTCTTTACATATTTAAATTATTATTACAACATCGAGCCAAACTATCATGACAAATTATCACGAAAAACTATTTAAATATTCCAAAAAATCACCGTTATACGTCTAAAATAGATATTGGAACGGTCTATAGTTGACCATTAATCGTCGAAGTGATTGCTAATTATTATAATTTAAATTAGCTTTTGACTTTGCTGGAACTGACACTTTCCTTTTCACTCTGTCATAACTTAAAATGCAAAACGTATAGCTAATGATTTGCATTATTTGTTTTTGTAAAAAGTTAGGATCGGTACTGTGTGAATTGTTAATGAATTTCGCCCTAAATAGATGTTCCACCTATATCCACATATAACAACAATTCACAAATGAATTAAAAGACGAATTTGCATAAAAACCTATGCTCTCTGACAGTTAATTACTTTTGCTGATATATGTAAATATTGCATATAAATGGTGATCGACATTGAATTTTTAAAACTATTTACCTGAAAAAAGAGAAATTTTTCATATACAGCGAATTAAAATTCATAAGATGGTTTTAATTTTTATTTTTTTTCAAATGTGCTTTAACTTGGCATTATCTGTCATTGAGGAATATACATACCTAGCTATTATCTTTGACGACAAACCATCTTGCACACAACTTTCGCTTTCGTTTGTACAACTGAGACTAGTAAAAAAAAGTGCTCCATCTGTCAACGGTCATTCGGCGCTGTCAGTTTGCATACCACCTCTATGTTTGAAATGGTGTTTAGTTATTTACTCACTTAAACGCAATGAATTAAAGAAAAAACCATATTGATGAAAAGGTAATTTTGAGTAGTACATAATGTATGTACATAAAAAATGGTCGACATTATTTATAAATTTGCCCATGCAGTTCGGCCATATTGCTGTTGTCTTATCAGATTATTTAATAAAAAGTAATGATGTATAGAAGGTAAAATGCTTATTTTATGCCAATGTTGAATGATTTATTTAACCATTTTAATTATTGTCATATTTCGGATTAGTTTATGTGGAACACGGCATTGAACCTTTTAATATGGTTTCATACATTTCTTTTGGCAAAAGCCTAGGGCGTGAAGGTGTTGAAAGGGACAAGAAAAACCCGTACCGATGGTGGGCGGTCGTTTCCCCTACATAGAGCTTTTTTTTCTAAAAAAAATGAGTTGAAAAAAATATGAGAAAAAAACGGCAGCACTTATTTCAAAATCATGCGTCAGAAATGAAGTTTTCGAGACCTATTGAGTATTGATGTCAGATTGATCAAAATGACAAAATTGACATACAAACTTTTTTCTTGCAAATTTTGAAATTTGGGTTTTAGGAACCTCATTTCTGCCGCATGATTATGCAAACGTTTCGGAAGATATTACCTTTAAAACGTGTACTGTGTTCCTGAATAACTTTCGAAAAATGAATTTTCAAAGTCAAAATTAGTTCTTGTTTTATTTTCGATATTTAGTAAATTAATGTCTCAAAAATATTAGCCTCGTTTGTAATCGCTCCGATAAAAGCCTTTCATGTTTACACTTCAATATTACATTACCGATTCGTAATCAAAGAGAATACACCACTAAAAACGACGATGAAACAATAATAACAACACGTTGTTGTTGTTATTTTTTTGTCGTCACGACAGTTTCGCACTGGTTTCGCATTGGTTTGGGAAAGAATTTATTTAGGTACAGTTTCCCTTTGCGGGTTATGGGACGCTACGGTTTTTGGCTATGTACATAGTTCAGCTTTCTAAAACTCTTCCTCGGTAATTTTGATTCCTCTACGATCCGCTCGCTTCGTCTGCTTGCTTGCTTGAGAGGGTTCCTTTGCATCGCTTGACTTGCAAAGCATTTGGTTAAGCGTATGGTCACTTACGTCTACGTGTGGTTCCTTGGCCTGTTATCGCACCTTTTCCTTTTCCGATTCGGCTGATAATAACTATGTAGATGAGCTTCGCCGCCGTCGGTATAGACATAAGGAATTATTCCGAGATACTGGTTGTCCAGAAATATTTACTTAAAGAGATGAAGAAGTTCAAAGGTTTTTAGTTCTTGACGTGTTGATCCCTTCTTCTCTTGCTTCTCTTGTTATCACACGAGGAATATCAATGATAGAGTAATAATACGTCGTCGTTTTGATTGACAAATAAAGAGATTTAATATTATAATTATTTGGCCAGTTTATATTTCTAAGAACTCTGAGAATATTCTCAGTGAAAATGACAAAGATTGAGAAAGAAATATAAACAACAATTCTCAAAGAAATAAAAATTGTTGTTGTGACGCCTTTTAAAAATACAAAAGCAAATAAAATTAAATTATTTTCAAAAGTCAAAGCTATCACTTTGTAAAATTGAGAAATCGAATCGAAAAATTTTCATTCTCAGGGTTTTGACAGTAGAATTGAGAAATTTGTATGAGAATTTTTGTTTATATTTCTGAGAATACGAAGATCTCTGAGATCTTAGAAATATAAACTGGCCAATTATCTATTCTTTTTTGACAAATTGTCAAAAATTTCCATTTTTGTAAATTTCAAAGGTCAACATGATATAGTACAACCAATGAGTTTAATTAATCGTGCACCTCTCTCAACTTGACATATTGGCAATTTTCAAACATGAATTATTACTTGTTTTAATGATTAAACTGACCAAAAAAATCATTCTCACTTTTTATTATATGTTTACAACACCCACTAAGTGTTAGCAATCAATTGTGGTCAAAAATGAATTTATGTGTGTCAACTATAATGACATTGAAATTTTCAATACAAAATTGAAGGACAACTCTTTTTGTTGACAGTGACACATAGCGCTAATGAAAAGTAAATTTTAACATTTCAACAAACTTGGTAATCTTTTTTTTTTTTTTTGATATATTAAAGAAGAAAAAAAATTATTGTGTAAACATGTTTAAGTAAAAAAATTTCTCCACAAACAAAAAAGTAGGAAGAGAAGATAAATAGCTTGAGGGACCGCCTTAAATTCAGACAACATCCGGTTAAAAGGTTTTTCGTGTCTTATAATCAAAATCAGCAAGACCATTCATAAACAATCGGACCTATCCCAATTTCCAGGTTCATTGAAGAGAAGACTGACCTGACTCCCCTCGGTATTTATGTTACCGGATACTGTGTATTACGTATACCTTTACCACTGCTGGACATGAACACCAGGGCATATGATGGGTGCGGTTGCAATCTTAAGACGATTAATTTATAAGATGCTCAATCAAGTCGCACGCATTTGCTCATAAGGTTTACTAGGCTTTGTCACTTTTAGTGTCTATGCGCATTGAATGCACTTAATTTTGTTTCATGAACCTTTTGACCAGTGACGGATCCAGAATTTGGTCTTGACAGGGTGGTCCGAAATTCCAAAATTGATGAATATATCTGAAGATCCTTGATATCTGCGATCATGTAATTTCCGAGATATTTTCGGACACATTTGGTTCAAATTTGAATTTGTATGAGATAATCTGCTGGGAGCTAATTTGCAAATGGAATTACTTAATTTTTTATATTTAACTAAATTTACTGGCGCAAAATTTAAAACAATCTGATATAAAAGCATCATATTACTTTTCAGTTTACTAAATACATATAATAATTTTAAAAATGTATTAACCAGTTATACTATGTTAACATAATTTTCAAATCAAACCCATCACACTTAAAACACTGCGGGTTCCTAAACGAACGTACCCTTTTCTGACATTTATAAACGTTAACCCGACGATAGAGTTCGCATGACACGTAAAGATAAAGTAGGTCTTTTTGCGATTTTGACCTAAACTTTTAAAGTGAAATGTAAATTACTTTTGAATTGATAGCATCGTACTATCTTTGACTATTTTTCAAAAGGTTAAAGCGCTAAAGGACTAGTTTTTTTTTTTTTAGCATCAGACTTTCATGCAAACTTCATTATTGTCACTTTGACATTTATAAATGCCAACAAAGGATCCGTTACTCAGTCAACAGTAAGTGATTTAGGCGCGTTTGATTGATTTTATTTATCGTCGTCTCCGAATATTTCGCATTGGTTTGAGGAAGCCTTCATGTTGTCTAAAATTTGCGCCAGCATATTTTTTGCCTCAGGATCCCAGGACTCAGCCCTTATGGAACTGCTATTACTTTTAATATTTCCCAACCAAAATTTGATACGCAAATAGTTTTGAATTTAAATTAAATTCATCAATAGTTACGAATCCATAAATTGCCTTTAAAGAAACTTCCTATCTCAAATAAATAAGTTTGCTGTTGCCTTTAATAAGAGTTTTTTTTCGTCCCGATGCCAGTGCACTGATGGGTATCACACTTCATCGGTTACTTGGACTTTGGAGTTTCCTTTGTTTCGATTTTTTTTTTTGTTTTTCATTTTTATAGATGCAACTTCCAATGTCATAATTGATGCGAAACCTCTTCTTTTTTTATATTTTGCTGTGTCATGTTCGCATCAACTTGCGAAATCGCAATAAATCTCCAGGCGAGCAATTCCAAGGTCTGTCATAATATACTTACATCGACTCTGTATGAAACTCTGATGGAAAAGAGATACAGAATGATTGAATCTCTATAATGCCAAAATGGAAGAGGTGTCTTCCTTGGCTGAATGGGGTTTTGTGTTATGCGATCGTATCTTCAAACCATCTGCAACACAACGAATAACTATCTACATAATGTATTTTGCACCATTGGTTATTTGCATTCAACTAAATCAAACGATTCAAGCGAGCAACAGATGATGTTTCATGTATATTTTTTTATTTATACTTATTTCCATATTTTTTTTTTTTTGAAAAAAAAAAAAATGAAGAAAAGTAAATCTCTTGCCACATGTGTATGGCACAATGTTGGAGAAGTTTTTTTTTTTTTTTGAGTTCTTTAACTAAAAAATACTGCAAATAAAAACACATATGTTAGACTTCATGGATGCTTTGCTGAATGCTTCCCACAGTTAATTGAAGTTTATAAACACAAATGAAAAAGAATTTTAAGGAATAATTCTGTGGTGTTTGGTATAAATATGAAAACTCCATTTATACACATTTTCAGTAAGGAATTCAGATTCAAAAAGTAATGGAATAATTAATTTTTAAGATTAATGCACATTCGTATATGGTTTTAATTTGAAGCAAATCGGTCCACCCGATAGGGCTACAGTTTAAAAGAGTTATTTTCATGTTCATACCAAACACCACAGAATTGATCTCTGGACACAGAATGATATGAGAACTTTTTTTTTTTTAGTTTACATTTTGTGAAGCCTTATGTATCGATTTCCAAATAAATATAAAAAAAAAGAACACATAAATGACAATCACTTCATTTAACAAAATTGTTTACAGAAGAACCTGCCTAACCTAAACTATAAAAAAACATAGCTCTACATTAATCGGAGTTTTTTTTCGATTAAAAGTGATGTTATTTTTGAAATGTTTAATTTTAGCCTCCGTGAAGATAGTTCTTTTTTGCATCAGTACTACGATCGCAAAGCAAATTCGATATTTTTTTTTTAATAACTTGATATTACTATTCTAAGGAAGTTGAAAAACGTATTTCTTTCGCAATTCTGTCTGTCTGTCTAGTTTCCTCGGATAATAAAAATGCTATGAAAAAATTAGTTTTAAAGTTTTTAAAGTAAAATACATTGATATAAAGTTTAGAAAGCTACATTTTATGCTTTTAACAAAAATAAAAATAATCAATATCAATTAAATGTTCAATTTTGAAACCTTAAAAAAACCGCCGAAAAAATCCCTACGCCTACGATTATAGATTTCACAGTGTTCTTCCATCACTTTCTTAACCATAGTTTTGTTTATAAATATAAAATAGTTAATTGTTCTTTTGGAAATCAAATCCTGGGGAAAAAGGAATTAAAAAAAAAAAACATTATTTCTCGTCTATTGACATTTTTTTAATAGGCGTGGGGAATGATAAGTAAAATGATAAATAAAATGGTTATCGTTAAAGTCTAACACTATTCATAATTTTTCAAACGATGCACAAAATATGATTTTAATTCTTTTATGACATACGAAACCTATTATGAATGTGTGTGATTCTATTATTCAAATTACGACATTATCTGCGCCACCAAGTATTTAATTTCCAGGCACGTCCATTCATTCAAATCCGAAAACATCCAAACCCCAACCATATACTATACATAGTACTTAAAAAAAAAAAGAAACTTTAATGCCGTTTTAGTTGCATTTCTCTTCCCTTTTGTTGAAAAAAAGAAATAAAATTTTCATATAAAAATTTTAATGAATCGTCTCGTTTACAAAATTAAGTTCCACACCAAAGACAACGAAGAAAAAATAAAACAGCACTACCAAACGGAAGCTGGGCGTTGTGTTTCAATTGAATATGGTGGTGGTTTTATGGGCAAATTGTTGTGCGTTCATTCTTTAATGTACAGAAAAGGAGACTGGAATTTATTTTGTTCAAAGGCTTTTTGCTGATACATCAAGGCATTCCGACAATTTTCTTTTTTCTTTTGAGAGGCATAAACTATACAGTATGATGGTAGTCTTTTTTTGGGCTTATTGGTGTCCACTTGAAATGTGTGTTTTTTTTTTTTTGTATTTGCTTTTGACTTCAAAATGCATCAAGTTCCATATTTTTATTTCAATTTCACTTGCGTGTGTTCACAGTGATGTGAAGTACAATTTAGTCAAACTTTTGTTCAACTTTTGAAACTTATAATAGGATCAGCTTTGTATATGAAAAACATAGTACTATCATGGCGAGTATTTTTTAATGTTGCCCTGACCCTTGTAGTGGCGCTGCAAAATATTAGGTTTAGAATTTGATTTGGGGAGTTTTTAAGCATCGGAAATTGGTAATAGGAGCAAGAAGAGACTATTATTTGGATTGTTGCAACCAAAAAATATATATAAATATCGATTAAAGCCTCCACAAGCTCTACGCAAAACAAATTGAGTAAAGGTTGCCCCCACTTTTTAGATGTCGACTTCCACCATGATAGTACTATGCTTTTCATATACAAAGGGATTAGGGTGTTTTTTAAACCCTCAATGAGATTCTTAAAAAAACAGCTTTGTAAACAAATCCTTCACATAGCCCAGAGATTTCTCGATATATTTGTATACTTGTTATCGATAGTTTGTAAGAAAAATCCATTTTTTTTCTTTATAAGCGTAGAATGTGCTGCTTATTCGACTCCAGCGGATCAGTTAATATCTTTATACCTTTTCCAAAAAATAAATATATGTATACCTATATAGTATGTGCCAATTTTCTTAATCGGTCAAGCGGTTTCGGAGTTCATAAAAGCAAATATCAATTTTTGTACATACATATGTATATACTATAGATTAAAACATCTGAGACGAAATGAGAATTTTTTTAATTTAACATAAAATTACTGCTAAAGTATGAAATTAGGCAACCCAAGTTAAATATTATCAAAAAAATGTCATATGAAAAACTCTTAGTCCTTGATTAAGATTAACAAGCGAATAGTTAATCTGGAAAATGGAATGGTTTGCAATAATTTATTTAATAAATGCTTATTTAAACCACTGCACTGCACTGTAAAGAATTTTTCCCTAAGATGACAGTGTTTGTAATATTTCTTTTAAGATTTAAAAAAAAAAACGGAAACAAATTAAAGTGTGAACGAAATCGGTTTCCTACGTGATGATTTTGAAATTTTCAATTCCGCAAGTTTGAAATCCACTTTTATTTGACAGAATCTTATCTACCTACAACTATAGGAAATTGTAAACATTTATGTCTTACAAGTAAAACGAAAAATAATTATCTTAATTCGAATTTTCAATACAGCACTGTCGATTTTATACATTTTTTGATCCCAAACGTGCTATTATGTATTGTGAAATTGCGTGAAGCTATATTAAGATGCTCCACAATCTGACAAACAAGCGATTTGATAGATAAATTTGCGGAAAGATAGATACATATTTATTTCGTTAATTATATTATTGTGAGATTGAAACAGACTAAATAGCTATGTATGGTCTGATTTCATTTTTTTCATATCTTATTGGGATTCAATGACAAAAGTGGAAAAAAGTGAAATTAACTCACGTGCGCACAATAGAACCGCAAGTGAAGTTAGCAGCTAAAATATAACTCCAGTTGTTGTTACCATAAAAGCGTGTTAAAACAGATACGCCCAGATGAATAAAAAAAAATGCATCATGCTGAATGTTTTTAGCACGCGATGTTAGAAGATGAAGTGATGTGATGTGATTGTAGCTCTTCAATTTAAACATCACAATTGATATACATTTTTATGTAAAAATATAGCAGGTAGGTAATCTAGATATTTTTTTCTCTTGTAGATAGATACAGATACCAGTAATATTTTGCACGACAATTTGAATTTTTAATTAGACAGTGCTGCATTAAAAAGACATAGATAATGACTTAATCGTGTGTAAATGACATCAAGCATCAACAAATCGCATATAATTATAGTGTAAAGATTTGAAACTCTCACTTTAAAGAAATTGTGAGATCATTTCTAAAATAAAAAAGAAATAAATAAGGTTAGTGTAATAAATCTAATTGTTTTTTTATATTAAAGGTGATAATTGTTTCTGAAGGTAAGCAAGTCTGAAAAATTCCGCAAATAATTTGACCTCAAGAACGGAAAAAAATAAGAATAGGTGGTGGAAAGAATTTAATGTGTCAAGTCTGAAGAGGTGGAATCAATTAACAGTAGATTTGTGTATGAATATAGGTATACATTTATACTGTTTTAATTATCGTGTGTACCTGTACCTATTAAAATATAAATCGTTTAATATTATTGTAATGGTCGTTTAAGTCAAGTTAACAGTTGTAGTGCGATTTACATATTCATACAAACTGTCAGCCTGACGTTTTTTTACAGTTACAGTTTTAATGTGTATTTGAACAGTAGTTTAGTTTTCTGTTACAATTTTCAAAGGCTCTGTTAAATTGCACCAAGCGACGGAAATTAGCTAATCAGTCGTCCATGATTAAGATCTCAAAGTTTGGAAAAAACTGGTTCAAAGTTTTTCATAAAACTTTCAAAGATTCTTTTTAAATCGGACTTTTTAGGTAAATCCATGATTAAGAAGAACCTTAGATTCATTTATTAAAGTTTTGATTATAATTCACATTTCAGAACATACAATATTATACAATCAGGGATTAAACTTAATCCACTGTGAACAAATTGAACGTTTTTGAAATCGCTCTTGCGCCGCTCGTATTTTTGGGTTCACCTCAAAAGGTAAATGTTTGGCGAAATGTATATAATGTTGCTGTATTCGAACGTTAAAGTTCCTATTTCCTAACATTACGAAATCTTGGATTTCCCAAACGTGCACTAAGATTGAAGTGATCGGCGGTTTTTTTTTTTGAAGGAGCCTGTTCAAGTTTTTGAAATTTTAAAAATCTTTGAATAATTTTGTAATATAATTTTATATATGTAAATATAAATATAATTTTAAAACTCTGAAACAAATGAGCAATGAGCACTATTTTTTGTTTTATAAAATATAAAAATCTTATCCCAATGCTATTTGCAGTGATTTATGGAATTATTTATTCAAATTTAACGGTTTTTTAAATCTTCTTAAACCAAAATTATTAAATTCACTAATCTTTCTTGATTAATAGAATTAAACCTAAGGCCAAAATTAATTCCAAGCTACAGTTCGTTGACTCATTTTTTTTGCATAATGATTTCGTGCGGTAGATATATCAACCGCTAACAATATTACAAAAGACCAAAATTCCACGGTTGTGTTTAGAAGAAATTACAGAAAAAAATGTTATAAAATTTACAAAATCAAAGTTCTTTAACCTTTTTTTCTTTTACCCTGAATTTCACTTTCATTACCATTGTTTTGTCAATGTGTTCATGTGAAGTCATGGAATGTTGCTGCTGAGTGCTGACATTTTTACATAACCTCACTTTTCAGAGTTCAGTTCAGAAGACTTCACTTCAGCCTTGGTCGTTGGTTGGTAATCAAAAAAAAAAAATCCATGCACATGTTTGTTGCTTGCTCGCTGTTGATGTTAGTTGTTGGACATCAAATGAATGCACATTGTTTGTTTAATTAAAGAAAAATATACAAACATGATGTGAATACTGAGAAGTTTGTGTGTTGGTTGTTTTCGTCGTTGCAATAAAGAGCAAAACTCTTCTTCACAAGTTTAAATGAAAATTCCAATGGAGTCATTGCATTTTTTTTGCTACTGCGCAGCAGATGCACCCATCTGCCATTGCATCTTAGTGAAAGTTTCTGTTGATTTGAATATTATCAAAGAAACGTGCTCAACTTTGACATTGAAAAGGAAGTAGTTAGTAGTTAAGTTATGTTTATACTGTTAGTGCTATGCAAATTTAATAACTTCAAAAACCTGATGTAATCATGGTGTTATTTGTTGCATTGTGTGAGCTTTATTTTGGACATTAACAATATTTGGAATAAGAGAAAAGTTAGCAAATGGTTATGCAGAATTTGAAAAGATTGAAATATCGCAATATTTTCTATTATTTTTTGAATAATTATTGTCATAAATTACAAATCATAAAAATAATATGCATTTGATTAGGTTTCTCCAAGATTAAAAAAAAATGTTGATAGGTTTCTTGTTGATAAAGTAATCAAAGCCAAGAGGTGCGAATTGTTTGAAAAAAAATTGTGAATAAAAAATAGTAAAATGAGAACATTTCAAAAACAGACAAAATAATATTTAAGCAAATATTAAAAAAGAAAAAAATATATCAAGCAATATCAAAGTTTATTTAAAATATCCATTCACTTCAAAGTATTTTTTTGGTTTATAAAATACGTACATATGTATATGTATGTATATACGGTTGCTCAGAAAAGATAACATTGCGAACCCTGAAAATTCAAAATTCACAATAGATCGTCGGATGATAGGATTCAAACTTCCTTCTCAACAAAATGAAATCTGACCTTTAAGTTGGAGCTTGCAATTTACAGAAATCTAATTAGTACAACTAGAAAACCATAGAAGCTGGCTAGAGCTATTAAACCTTCCCTACAAGAGTACAAGGTATATCTATAACGAGGTGTGTTTGGTAAAATTTCCTACAACATGTCCCTCACCCGCGATCAGATCAGACGATTTCGATTGCCGCTATTTAACCAAAAACTCTGACTATTCTTTCAGATACCTAACCCACTGTGCACAAAATTGGCTTTTAAGCCTTAAACTAGCATAAAAATTTGCTCACGTAATCGATCGACGGAGAATTTTTTTTAAATTGATTCCTTATAGTCCAAAGGTCCGTACAAATCTCTATCGTTTGTTTTGCTGGACTACTACTTTAATAGAAAATAAGAATTCTAGATTTTGAAAGCTAACTTTCTTTAAAAACCATTACATATATTTTTAATGGGTTTTATTAAATTATACATTTCTTTTTTGCAGGTCACATTTAACCCAGTATCGTTTTCTTTGATCTAACAAAAAGCTCAAAACAACATCTAACTAAAATGTAAGTTACACTTTGTTCATACTTTTGTGGTTTTTTTTTCCTTCAACTTTTCATGAACATGATAGCTCATCAGTGTCGAAAATCCAAACAAAAAACATGACCTCAAGATAATTTTTAGATGTTAAACTAACATTTGATTAAAATAAAATTAAAATGAACCTTCATGCTTTAGATAATGTTTTTAGATTTAAATCTTGTTTCTCCAAAAATTCCATACACATTCATCTTAATTAAATTTCTTGCTTTTAATACAACTTTAATGTGAAAACTATAAATTATAATTATTGTATTTAAATTGACACGCAACGCAACGATGCGATGGAACCCATATAACTTTTTGACCTTCATTGGATGGTCAAGTTGAACAGGGACAAAAGAAAAAAAAAATTACAACCGGCCGGCTATTAAATGTTTCCGACATGTAACTATTATTCTCTTACATTCATGAATCATCATGTTTGATATTTTTTTTTTTGCTTTATGAATAAAAAGATGTACCTAGACTTGAATAGAATCGACAGCATAAATAGCGTTAAGACAGTTTGACAGCATTGAGTTAAACCAGCGTTAGTTAATTCTGGAAATTAAATGATCTCTAGTTTACTCCACAAGCTTTATTTTTTAGTTGCGGATGAATGCAGGAGGGCCTAAAAAAACTAACAAACGAAATTTTTGTTAATCCAGAGTAACTCAACATATGTACATATTTGGTGAGTTAACTCGGGGCTATTTTCTTCCGTCATGGCATCCTTATACCCAGAGATTGTTCTTTTTGTCAATTCTATTGGGGTTTAAAATAAATCACAATTAGGATTCAGAGCTTTCAAAAGTCAAATCAATGGACAATAACTAAAATCTGTGCATATCTTTTAACTCTGAAAGTTTTTACAACAATACTATGTAAATGTGTGGAATTAACCTTTTGTTCTTTCTGTAAAATAAGTACAATATGATAAATGAGAAATAGCACTCCTTCGATTGATTTCATTCCTCCGCCATATGCTCAACCACTTCACTAAAAGCTGACAAACTACAAAATTTGTTACCAAAACATTGCCAATCCACACAGACCGGTATTCCCGCAACCAAAACGAAGCCACCAAAGTAGGTGAATGTAAATTCAATGCCCCCAATATACGCTACATTCAAATCAATTTTTCAAATGTGTCAACGTTTTTGCAATTTCAAAGGAAATGCACGTAATACATTAAATTTAACGGTTTTCATGCTTGCATCTAATAAAATGGAATGCCTCTGGGTGGGCTGGGCATACAAGTGGCATCAGCATGTAGAAATAAGTGTAGTATTATAATAAGTTTGTAAGTAGCAACAATCACTTAAAAATGCATTTTATAGATGATGTTTACACTTTAATAGTTTTTTTTTTATTAATATAAACGATATCAACTTCCGATCGCTTCCAAATGGGAGTGCACATACTAAAAATTGAAATTTTATAGGTTTTTAATGTTTTTTTTTTTTTTTTATTAATTATTGTCTTGTGATTGTGGAAACATATTTGTTATTCCAATGTTCCTTTTTTATCAAGTGTTATCCACACGAGGTTGCCTGAGAACTTAAGTTGAATTGGTAATTTTATAGAGAAGTGGTTTTAAAAATAAAAATTGTTGACTGAATAGAATTTTTAGTGTATAAAAATAGAACAATATTGAAGATGTTGTAAGGCAATTTATATGCGGTTGATTGAGCCCCCAGGGGCTAAGTATAAAAGAATGCGGTCTGTAGACATTTTAATTTCGAATGTTTGGAGTTGAAACTTAATGTTGCACATATTTCTAATCGATTCGTTCGGTTGTGAGTTAAAATTTAAGTTTTCATTTTTGTTTATGTATGCGTCTTTCTATACAAAAAAAAAGGTCCCCTTGAAGATTTGTCTTGCTGAATTCGTAAGCTTTAAATAAGTATTTATTTTTTTAAAGTTTTTAGTTTTGTACAATAATTAATAGATCAATATCCCATAATGGTGTTTTTAAATCTGTTTGACATTTGGCAGACACCTTAAAGGTGCCAATAAAATGGTTCCAATTACGTCAAAGTATCACAGTTAGTATGTTCGTTAAACAACTATCCATGGCAGCAATGGTAGATACCTAGATGAAAATTCAGCAGTAATAAAATAACGTATGTCTGCCTGCCCTGAGATCTTAGTCTGTAACAATTTATCAATTCTTTTTATAGAATTTCAAGTGAGCTCGTCAACATATAATGATTTTGCTATATGTATGTATGTATATATGTTTGTCTCTAACGGTATCAGCGATAAATTTAAAAGATTTCATATATTTATTCACTTAATATTCTCAGTAGGTTCCTACCTTCATTTGTAATAAAAACAAGTATTTCCAGAAACTTTTTGAAATGATACGAATCAAGCAAAGTGCTTCTAATAAAAATTTTAATAAAACAAAATAAAAACTTTACAAAAAAAAAATTGCCTAGATATACAAAAATGAAATAAAAATAAATCACTTTCTCAAGTGAAATTATTGAGGTCGCTTTCGCACCACAAAACAAAAACTCTCTGTTTGAGGCATCATTTCAATTGCAAGCTGTAGGCAGACGCGATGATGAGCTTCTTATTACTATATAAGCAAGCTCATCAGACCATGATTATGTATAGTTGATGAGATTATTTATTAATATTTTGGAAATTTTATTTTATTTTGAAGTTTATACATTATGTACATGTATGTTAATACATCACATGACCCTTACACATAATATATAATGTCTTAGGATATTCAAAAGATTATTGTCAAAGAACTTGAAATCAAATGGAAAAGACATAAATTAAATAAAGATTCTACAAATGTAAAGAGCTGGCTATTTTATTTTTTATATGATCGAAGAATTCTTAGTCAGGTCTTTGACTAGAATTCTAGAATTCTAGAGCCCACTGAATTCCTCCGTTTTCAATCAACATTCAACAGTATTGGTGACAGATTTTCTTTGCTCCACAATGGATTTCAAACTCCTGTGAAAAAAATTTCGCACGTAAATGTGACATTTGGATACATCATAATTATCCTTGGTAATAGCAATTAGTTTTTTTGGTTGCTTCAGAAGAAAGCTTCAAAGGATGTGCTTATATTACCTAAAAGTTAGAACCATATTTCATTGGAAATTCTTCACATTTCGTAGATCTATGTAGATCTTAAGACCTCAAAAATGATAAGAAACAGTTCCACTTTTTTCTACAGCAGATCTTTTAATATAAAAAAAGAAGGATTTCGAATTAAATTATATCACGTTCCTTTCGTTCTGAATTTCTTGAAAAATCCTAAATTTCTAACTAGTTAGTATTTTTCATAATTTTTGTCACCTCTATTTCTCGTAACATTCATAATTTATAGACTGGAAACTGGATCCATAAAATTTATTTAACATCGGAATGCTATAGTACGAGTATAGTAAAACGTAAAACTTCTAAATCTAAACCAGGTTTCAGGTGCACAAGAATTTATTATTATCATACAAATAATAATCAACACATAACGAGGGGACTACTTTCTTACTACACTAGAGTTTGATTGCGACGCGTGCACCAAAGATAATAACTTATTGGAGCTTAAAATCCTTCTTCAGAGTTTTATTATACAAAAGCAGTAGGTATAGCAGGTGAAATGTGAACGTTGCATTCCATAAAAGTAGATTATCGTGAGGTGGTGGTAGGTAGGTCAGTTATTTCTTGATTGGAATTTAGCACACAAATCAGGAATGATTTTTAAATTGTGATCAATAAATTAAAAGGTTTGATTGAACAGGGCATTTATAAAATTTAAAAGCGAATTTGGTTCTTATTTGTTTAAATTCTTATTAAATAATAGTACCTACATAGTTTGTAAATATTGGTACTAATGTTTTTATTAATAAATTATTTTTTTTTTTTTGGTTTTGCAGAAAATGGTAAAGTAATTCATCTTACAAGACCAGAGTTAACTCATCACCAACAACAACGCAACTACAAAAACAAACACACCATGTCTTCTTCAATTTGCCCGCATTTTGCACAAAATGCTTGGAAGAAAGATCTATGCTCAAATTGTTTTAAATCTAAAGAAGAGCACAAACAATCAGCTGTATCGTCGTCAAAAAGCCGACGAGCAGCAGCTATAGACATAACAAAGACTGATTATCCCAATAAAAATAAAGTGCCTGCTAGAAGCATTATGAAAGGCACTAAACCAAAGTCAAAAAAAACCAGCAAAGTATGTTTTCCCAAACAAATCTCTGAAGTCATTGGCTATGGTGGTGATTGGTCAGAAGACACAAATAGTGATGATGATGACTTTATGAATATATCGAACAGCAATGATGATCAATTGGCAACAGCAGCGGATGAAGAAGAGAATCTAGAACTAAAGAAACTGACTAAAGCCAATACAGATTTCAATATGAACAATGGTAATCTTTTGGGCGATCCTCAAGAGAATATCAAGAAATCTTTTGCAGCACTTAAGCTGGGAGCTCCGCAAGTTGATAAGGAAGGTAAAAAGCAGACATTGAAGATCAATGTGACCCCCTTTGGTAGTTCGAAGAAACTGAGTTCAGCGTCCAAAGCAAAGTTTGAAGTGAAGGAAGAACCAGTGCAAAAAAAGACAGTCTCTAAAATAAATGCGATGCCTCCTAGCCGTTCGATGGAGGTAAAAACTCCAGCAGATGGGAAGAACAGCCCGCCAATCGAAAGAGCGATGGAAAAGTCGCTGTTGGAAGAAATATCGGAAACTCTGGAACAGAACAAGAGTGACCAGAAAAAAAAACTTGCAAACAAGACTCCTCCGGCTGATACGAAAATCAAATTTGAGATTACAAGCTTTGCTGACAGCCAAGAGAACAAGACATTTCTTGACCTTAAAAAGCCAATTGCAAGGAACTCCCCCATTACCAAGGACCAGATCAAGCCAAAAATAAGTGTCAGCACGATGCAGAAGTATTCAGACTCCGAGAGCAATTGTTCGGACAGTGAGAATGGGGTTTCGGCTTACTATGATGTTGTTGAGACGACGAGCTATGAAAATTTGCCAGATGGAAAAAGTCTCAAGGAAGAAGAAGAAGACCAAATCGATTCTGGAGAAGTTGTAACCAAACTTGATTCCGACGATTCAAACTCTGTGTATTCAAGCTCTCAATACATAACTGATATTTTATTGTCTTCGAAGACCCGTTCAGCGACCTATTCTCTACATGAAGGGAACTTTATGACCAGCAAGATCACTTCTGACGGATTGATCGTAACAAAGTGCAGTTCCGATGATGCCCTCGACTCAACAGGGTCCAGTTTTGATGGCAGTAGTGATGAAGAGACATCTTCGTACAATATGACCAGGAGTGAATCGGATTCCGGTATTGGCATCTCAATTGGTAATGATTACAAGAATCTAAACGAAAAAACTGGTGTCGAGAAGAAGCTAAGTGCAAGCACAAATAATTCCGATTACGAGGACATTCAGGTGACGGATCAAGTTACCACAGTGACAGCAAAGAGTTTCTCCTTAGAAAAGAGCCGAGAGTTAGCTGGAGAGCCTGATGGCAGTGCTGATCCAGATGGTAGCCTAGAAAATCAACAACAACAAATGCCAGCGCTGCCTAAATCACCACCACCAACAGCGGTGTCACATGAGGCTAGACCGTCATTCCTGCATGGCTTGCAAAAGAATTCACCAGCTAAGAAACCAGAGCTACCAGCTAAACCATCAGTTATGAAAACTTTCACTACAAAGCGTCAACCAACATCCGCCGAACAGCAGGTAATCACTCAGTTACAACAAGTAATGAAGCCATCAACAATGCCAAACCCAACTGATGTCCTTGACACTGCATTGGAGGAACAATCTAAGCTTCTGAAAAAAGGACGAGCACCAAGTCGTCCTCAAACTGAAGAAAAGTCTAGTGCACCTCCCACTCCTGAAAGAGACTATAACATTGCAGTTGAACTATCTCCAGATCCAGAGAAGACTCCACTCGAAGAATGCATGAAAATTCCTGCAGACGAAAGTGCTGCATCATTAACCCCCCAACAGCAACTTGCCTCCGCCACAAATAATATCTACACAAGAAAACAACAGACATCCATTACCGTGGGCGTCAAGAGCACGGCATCGCCTGTAATTCGAGAAAAAGATAAACGTGAACGCGCCACAGTCAATCCCAAGTTCCGCTCCTTGAATACATTTTCTTCCCATCGTAAGGCTCAGCTGACACAGCAGCTCTCAGCATCTCCTCCTTCGTCGCCAGCAGGTCAATTTATCACCCTTACATCAGACTCATGTACAACGACAGTCAACCAACAGTCGCGCAAGAGCTTCTCCCTTTCTGAAGAGTGCCTAACCCTGACAGATGATATGAAGAAGCAACAGCAGCAACAACAAAAAAAGAATAAATTCTCCATTAGGAAATTCCTTCGCATGGGAGCTAGTAAAACCACAGATAATTTGCATAAGAAGGACGGCATTTATTCGGAAATTGTTACGGGCGACGAATCGGGAGTGGTTGCCATGGGTAAGCCTCGTCTTGTGATCATACACCCAATCGATATAAATCCCACGGCTGTCGAAGTGGTTAAGGATATAACGAAAACTAATGACAATGTCACATCACAGACGATTGTGGTAACAACGAATGGTGCGGGAAATAGCAGCAGCAATAATAGTAACAGCAGTGGTAATAGTGGTGGAGCAGGCAAACCTCCAGCCCCACCATTGCGTAAAACCGATTCTGGAGCCGGGCAAAAGAATCATGAGGCCAATAAACCAGCCAGGCCACCACCACCCAAGAGTGCTGAGTTGCGCCGAAAACAACAGAAGATCAGTTTTGATATCAAAACCGGTGCTAGTGCTGGAGGATCAGTCAAGTGCAAAGTGGATAATGTCTATGCGAATTTAGGTATGTGAATAATATTTTATGTTTATATGAAGAAAACGTTTAAAAATGATGCGTAAGCAAATTAATAACATTTAAATTTAATATTGGAAAAGAAAACCCGAAAACCGGTCTAGGTAAGGAATAGTTATCTATTAATATAGGAATTCTTTGGTATAATAGTAGAAAAGCCTCAAGTCAGAAAATAAATTTTTCAAAAGAATGAGTTTAAAGTTTGAGTACAATTTTCAAGTCATTTAAATATTGTTCATTCAAACCGAAGAATGTTTGCCTATTTACTCGTTTTCACTCATATCAATATTATTATTTTTATTTGAAGCAGATGCCCTAAACAGGACATTGATAACAATTTTCGGGAATGTGTTTAATTTGTTGTTATGATTAATTTTTAATATTTTAAATATTAAATATTACTGCCACTTGCGAAAACTTTTATACCTACAAAATTAATGTAACTACCACTGGTGCTTCGAATAATGTATGCATACGGTGCATACACATATAATATATACGCAATCCATTGACTAACTACAAGAAAGAATTTCTATTAATTTTGCTTTGCCGCCCATTTATCAGTTAAACATTGTTTGAACTCAAACACCTTTAAGTGCTGCATAGAATATAAATTGGGATTTTTGTTTACTCCTCCTATACTTGAAACACTAATGAAACAACTGGGACCGGTCTAAACTGGGACATATGATAATTTAACCCAAATTCTGTTTGTTCTTAAAAAAACATTCTGGTGCAATGTGTAAGATGCCCAGAATACACAAGTACATAACACATGTGAAACAAAATTACTATAAAGAGAGGAATTCAATTATATTGAGATAACATACGAGTATCATAGTTATGACCTAATTTAATGAAAGACTTAGGTACGGCAAAAACATTACGAAATCAGAAAAATTAAATCTTATTTATTCAATGCATGATTGCTTCATATTTATTATTCTTAACTTTAGTATAATTTATGAATTGTTGATACAGGTGAAATTCGCTCATCAATAGCTCCTCGTAAGCCTGAACGCACAGCAAGTATGCGTGAACGTGAAGCACAACTCGAGCTGGCACGTAAACGTCAGGGAAATAACGAAAACGCCGATAACATCTCCATTTGTTCATCAAACGGTGACATTGTCACGGCGGATATTTCTCCAAGTACACCAATTCAAAATCATCCTCAAATATCATTAAGTAGTGCCGAAGCGAGATCATCTTCCACCACCCTAGGCTATTCCAAAGACTCAGCAGACACCAGCAGTCAGACTAGTTCATTTGAGCGTCTTAAAAGGACCGATCAGATACCAAGTGCAACTTCAACCTTAGACTCGACACGACCAAGCAGCTTGAAAGATTCAGTTCGAAAGATCAATAGCACTATTGATAGTTACTTAAAGGACAAACGGGACTATGAGAATTTGTATGAATTTGTAAAGGCTGGACCGGGTGCATCAGAGGCATGTTCACCGATTCCACCACAACCGCCAGCTCGATCAGTTGATGCGGCAGCAGCAATGGCTCGTGCTGTGGCAAGACGGCCACAGCCATTTGCGGATAATGCTTCAATTTCCGGTGCTAGCTATACACGCAGCGAATATGGATCTCCATCTCCGCGTTACGGCCTCAACAATAGTTTAGGTGAGTTGAATTGAAATAAATGTGATAAATTAACAATGATGTAATTTGAATGTTGTTTTTATTTATGTTCAATTGTTATTTTTTGATAGCTAACATTCCAAGGGTTATATCGGCGTCATATTGCGGCAGTGAAATAGGCGAATTCGATATTTATTCACCATATAGCTATTATGGTAGTGAGGCTGGCGGTGATGTTGCTACGGACATTAATGATAGTGTTTGGGGCGTACCATCGGTAAGTTGTTTTATTTTTTTTTTATGAAAGCATAATTGAATTACTTTTTTTTTGTGAAGGCCATTAAGAATCGGACCAAAGCAACTAACCGTCTGCGCATGCGTAAAGGCAGAAGTGTTGTACACAAAACCATTGAAGACAATTACACAGCTGTGGTGGTGGCGAATCATGAGGCTTTGGCGCAAGTCTTAGACCAGGTTAATGAAAATTTTAATATTATTATTAATTTAAATGCTAGATTTCTTTTAACTAATTGGTTTTGACTTGATTAAAAAAAATATATCTAAAAATGTCTTTGTTTTTTTTTTTCAATTTTAGTTGCAACAAACTCCTATCATTCCTCCAGCACTTCGTCCTCTTGCCAACGCCATCAATCTACGCTTCGAAGATTTCACTGTCATTGAAGGGGTCCAAGCCTTTGTCGTTGGCAAAAAGGCCTTCCATGCAGCCGTTTGGACAACAGCTCCGGTCACATTAGCTTTATCCGGCGATTGCAATCAACTTTCCGGAGTTGGTGGTGAGATTTGTCAACTGACTGGTGGGGTCAGTGGTGTCCTTAATCCAATAACAGAATTCTGCGATCTAGTGCCGAGTTATCATCTGCCTCTAATGCCAACCACTGAGGTTCGCATGTTGCAAGCAACAATATCAGTGCTGCCCCGTTTGCAGCTCGAAACTCTACAATCCATTGGAACAATTTTAAAGAACAAGTCACAAATGTTAGACAAATCTATGTATAATTTCCGTGGTTCGATACCGAATTTGTCGGGTTTGAAAGAGAACGGCATGAGCTTGAGAAATGTGTGCTCGGTTCAGAATCTAAGTTCTCTAAGTGAAGACGCTAAGGCAGCTGGAGCAGACAAGTTGGACGAAGTGGCTCAGCTTGTTCCTGGCATGCCATCGTTTGACGATGTAATGTCGCGAGAAGTTGCATTTATTATGCTTCAATTGGTCAATGGGTTGAAGAATCTCCAAGCAAAAGCCATAGAAGAAATGCCGCTTAGCTTGTCGAATGTAGTGCTGGCAAAGGATAATGAAAACAAAGATGCTCAGGCAAGGCTTTGTGTTCTGCAAGGGTATGTGCCTACAAAAATATTTAATTAATATTAATTTATATAATAAAAATCTTGTAATATTTACCTAATTTTTTCTTTTAAGGAGCAGCAACAATGAAGAAGACGAACCTATGGGTACTCTGTGCCGTTGTGCACATATAGCTCTCAGTGAAATGCTACCCTCAACAAAAATGACTTCAATTCTGGCCGACATCCTGCAACAAGAACGCTCTGAGTCTTTATCCAAGGCTAAATCAGTGCTAGAATTTGTATTGTGGGGTCCTTCCGATGTCATCCTCTCCGGATCGACAAAAGAACGCGAACTCGCTCTTCAGCGCTGGCTGGACTTGGAGAGGGCCACTGTTCTTCATGGCTTAGTAAGAACTCGAGTGGAACTCACCATCTATGATGAATGTCATTTAATGTTTTTGGTGCGATCGAATGCAAAAATGATGAACGATGCGGCAAAAATTGTCTCCAGCTATCAAAACGGCAAGGAATGAAACGAAAAGCAAGAACTGACTTTCGTCTTACTCACAAGCTATAAAGAAATTAATTTATTCGAGTGCCAATTTTTTATTTTGCTGGTTTCAGTTTCGATGAATACATTTGCTTTCATGTAATATACATAAATAAAAAATAACTTAACTTGTAAAAAAAAAAAGAATTGTATCACAGCAGATATCAATATATCATTTAAACATAGATAAATCGAAATTATTATGTCTTTTTTTGTATAATTTAAAAAATAATACAACATATGTAGAAAAAAAACTTACTTAAGTACGTTTGTTAGTAAATATTTATAAAAAAAATACAATTATATTTTTTATGTTTATTTTATTGTTAAAATATAATTCATATATTGTTTGGGTGTTTGATGAACAAATTATATAATAAATAAAAACTTATTATAAATACTTACTTAGCGTATTTTGAAATATTTTTTGTTTTATATTTTTACTGGAATGTTGAAGACATCAAGAATCTGTCACTCCGAATCGTGGATATATGTAGTTGGTTGTTTGATTGGTCCAAAGTTACAGACCGTTTGATTCCAGAAAATATTTGGTAACGTAAAGCACATAAGTTAGGGTAACAGTCCAAAGGGAATCCGCCATTATGATATAAACTTAAAAGCCGTTCTATAAATTTTTCACAGTTTAAAACTGTTTTATAGACCTAAATGAAATCAATGTTAAACGCATTGATATATGAAAAAAATGAATTCGTTCTTAGTTAGTAAACGTTTAAATGACACTTTAGAGCTTTTGCGGTGTCGGGATTAATCTGCGACAATATGTGGTAGATGATAGACCCTTATATTAATAAATATAATAGCAGATTTTATGAAGAGCGTTGAACTCAAAATATTTGCAAATATTATTCGAACATTAGAATCTGCTAATATAAGTTATCTTCAATAATATCACTCATTCATCATTTTTATAACACATGCGCACTAAAGAGGATATAAATTTGTTAGGAGAAATTGATGCACATTAGTTTTAAGCTAGAAACAATAGAACTGAGTAAGGCATTCCACGTCTAAAATTGGGAATGTTAACAATATGAATTTGGTCGATCGAAATGATAGCCAATTTGCCATTTCGATGACAATAAATTTTAAAAGGAACTGGGGCCACGTTCAAGATAACACCAATTAGCTTTGGACATTTTATTTTTTTAAATGCCTTGGGAATAAGAGCCAACAGCTTTGTTTGCTTGAATTCTATTCAACGCTCTTTTGCTGACTTAACCAACAAATCGAGGAAATGATGAGTTTAGAAAGCCTTTTTATGAAAGTGCTGCAGATCACTTTGTAAGCGATACAATTTCCAAAAAAAAATTCTATTTCATCTCATCTCATTTTTTTCGGAGCAACAATTAATTACATACATAAATGTTAGATGTTACTCGTGGATTTTCATCTGTTTCCAAAAACATGACATTTTTTTTCATCATAAAAGCGTTTAAGTATCTAAATGGAAATAAAAAACTGACATTCAATTGGGTGATAGAAAATATAACATTTTATTTAAACAAAAACAATGTAAAAGTACATAATATATATTTCTATAAAATATAAAAATTTAATTTATCATAACCAATATCACTTGAGTACATACATACTTACATTATAACAAGTTTAAAAATTATTATTATAAATATTTGCAAATCAAAAAGCAATTATACAATTTGTTTTAAGGCACCATTGTGGACATTTTAGAAATATTTTACTATCTAGTATTTATAATTTAATATTAAAAAATATTTTATTTCTTATTGTATACTCACTAAAGCAACAGTTTACTAGTTAAAATTATGTTATATGGATTTAATTATGCTACTCAGTTTTTTTCCAAATGATGATTTCGAATCGAATTTTCAAATATTGTATTTATTTCATCATTATTTAAATAATATTTATTTTTTCTGCAGTTAAAAAATCCTTATTAAAAAGGTAGGTATTTTAGTATTGTCATATTTTTTCCGGTTTTTTTTTTCTTCACTTAAATATCTATCGAGAAAAGCTTAAGGATACAACGTTCAACTTTATAAAGAAATTTTAAATTTATTTATTTGGTGTTTTTTTAATCTTTACAATTTTATAAATGATGAGGAGTGTACATTTTTGTTATTTTTCTTCCATTAGTAAGTCAAATTTTTATAATAACTAATTTTAAATTTGAGAATAAAGCCTTATTTCAATGTTTTTTAAGAGGATCACCATAAATTCTGTGTTTCACTTTAGTGTTGTGTTATTTTCTGATTTTTAAAATCTAAAATTCATTATTATCAACAAAGTATGCTTTTTTATAGGCATTAAGTGTATTAACGTTAAATTCAGTCCAGGTATATACATCAAAATTGTACTAATTTTCGGTTGAAAATGTATGTTGTTGTAAAAACCCAAAATACAAATTCTAGAAGATTTAGAAGGTTAGACTTAGAATTTGAATTTTTCAGCTAAAAGTTAGAAATGGAGTTACAAGGGAGTTCGGTGCTTTTGTTGGTATCCCAAAAAAGGGAGCTAAAATCTAAGTCATACCGGCGAATTTAAGTATTTCGAATAATAACAATAACACTATCGAGAGATCAACTTTATAAACAAAAGATCGACTTAATAAATCACCTACAATATGAACTTACAATAAGAGAAAACTAATCCAGTTCTATTCTCGGGCAATGGGCAATTAAGGGTTTTGGGTTCCATAGAAATCAAAATGCAGACAATTTTCTAATAAAAAAAAAGCTCGCCGTAAATATTTTGCAGCGTTAAACATCATTAGAAATAAAATTAAGCAAAGTGCAACTGACAATTTAGCAAATTATAGTATGGTACTAAACTTTGATGCGCTAATCACTAGAGCAAGCCGAGCAAGAATTAAGTATGTTACGTCAAGGTACATCAATAATCGATTACTAAAATCTTGTTGATCAAAAGTTAACATTTCTGATTAATAAAACTCTTATAACACATGGGACAGGCATATATTGACAAGTCAATACATTTTTCTAATACCCTGCGAAAAAAATTGCAAAAGCAGATAGAACACTACTGCTCTCATGGCCTCAATTAATTACAAATAGCTTTCCAACAGAAAACTTCATCCACCATATTTTGTCAGAGCTCTTCAACTCTGGACACTCAAAAGTTCGTCCTCGGAACGAAAAAAAATAAAATTACATAAGTTGCCTGTTAAAGCTATTATAGATATAACCTGCTCCATAGAAGCTTTGAACACTCGATTTGACACTTCCGAATCTAATGTAATTTTCAATTGGCAAATCTGGAAGCAAAAAAAGCATTCTGTTTTTAAATTCAGAAGGAAAATTCTCTTCTTTTCAGAATCAGAAACGTCACTTTTGCCCAATTGCACGCATTTAGAATGCTTTTTTTTGCTTCCAGATTTTCCAATTGAAAACGATATAAACTTAACTAATGTATTGAGATGAAAAGGCTGTGTCCAAGTTGCGTGAGATGAAAACCGCCGAACAGCTGAAAGACATCGACGTGCCGAGGACGCCTCTGGGCCACCGATAGCAATCAGCCGTTGCGTATCATTATGTGTTATTTGAGATGATTAAAGCAAAACAAGAGAAACTTATATTAAATCTTATTACAACATTTGATCGACCACCTTTCCATTCCCACAAGTTTCTTTATGGTGGTGAATTCATTCATAAAAAGCGCTATATTTCGTAAATAACAATCAAAATGAATGCAGCATTTTCAAATAATGACTCAAGTGATGTGAATCATCAAGATGAAGCGGAATCAATATATTTTATGAATGACAATGGCGAATTAACAATTCTCAATGATGAAAACCAAATAAATAGTCTTATAGTTGAAAGTATAAAACCAGAAAACAACGATGATGACGTACAATTAGCCAATCTCCTCATTTCATGGGAGCTTTATGAAGAGCTTTATGAGTTTCTTAAAGGTAATATATCTTTATTTCATAAATCTACGAATATACCTACATTTCATTTGCTCATAATTTTTGTATTTCAAAGAAAAAAAAATCAATGTTGATGGGTTAAAATGTATGAAAGAAAGGCATATCGACCAATTATTCTCCGAATTCCAAAACTTTAACACAAAAATACTCTTTGAGCATAAATTAAATTTAACTTTCCAAATATGCATTCTAATTTGTGTTTTCTAATTTTTTTTTTACGGCAAACAGGGAATATTCAATTTAAGTCCGAGGCCAGAGAATAAACTGACCAAGCAACTTTCAGTGGAATCGTGGGTTGACACCTTAAGTAGCTCATCGCCAACAAGCATTTCGTCGGAGTCTGATGTAAGTGCTTGTATATATAATCAACGATAATAAATAACTACATTTAATAACCTTTAGATTTAAGTTTAAATATTCAATAAATAGGCTATTCAAATTATGGTACTAAACTTTTTTCAAATCTTAAGTTTAAAAGAGCCGTTTGTTAACAAAAATATATTTTTGGGGTTTGAAGGATTTTATTAATAGACTGAGAGCCGACAGCAAATTTTAAGAGTGAACATATAGTCATGGGCAGAAAAATAGAAACGAATCACTTTGTTTGGGATAACATCAGATCAGATCACATTGGAATTAGATTAAGTTCTGCCAAGAAAAAACAATGTTTTCATGCTATATTCAATGCGTCTGACAATTCTTAGTCACTTAAACTTAATGCTCATTGCATTGAAATTTTGAATATTTTTGTTTTCATTTAATTTTTGTTCTGCTAACTTTATTTGCAATTTTGGCCACTTTTTTCCAATTTTATTTTTTTGTCCATATTTTAAAATTCGATTTTTCTTGTCCAAAAAAAATTTAACAACGTTTCCGAAATGGTAAATTAAGTAAGCAAAACAAGAAATTAACTTTAAAATAAAAAAACTTCCTACGAATTTAACAGAACATAAATTTTCTCGAAAACCGTTAGAGCGAAAAAAAATAACAAAAAAAAAATGTTTAAAATTAATGTTTAAAAACGGAACGAATAACAAAACCCGGGACACTTGTTTGTCCCGGGTTTCTTAAAAAAAAAATAACCGGGATGGGTTATTGAAATACGAAACAGTCCCGGGAAATGCGGGACAGTTCCGGGAAATACGGGATGGATGGTAAGCGTACCTATAGTACGTATATAGTGTCGTAAGTAAAAAAAACTGTATATTGGCTATGTAACTTGTTACATGGATTGCTGCCTCTATCATCGCATTAGTTCAAAGGCAAGTTCAAGAAATTTACAATCGAGGACTCCAGGCAATCATTCACCACTGAAGTTGAAAATGCAAGCCAAATTGAACAGGTCCTTAAACAAAAACAAGAAGAATGTGCAAAATCCGGCACGAAACTTCAACACGTTATATTTGTTATTGGTGAGAAATTTAAATACAAAAATTTTGTCGTTTCCTTGGACAACATTAAATTTAAATTGGATACGTACTTGCATTGTATTATTTTTTATTTAAAGCTTGCATACGTTTTAAATATTGAATACCCTACTCAATGTTTTTCAGTATGGGTTTTTATTGAATCTTTTTTTTTTTTAATATTCACGATGGCAAAAAAATTCCTTCTGTTTCAACATTGATTAACGATATAAATTCATTACTTTCTTAATGGCAAAAAAATTCCTTCTGTTTCAATGATGATTAACGATATCAATATATGTAAGTTATGGCAGCAGCTTATCATAATAAAGAAACCATCTTTTAAACACATGAAAGCAATTAAGAACAGATGTTGGTACATCGTTCAATACAACACAACATAGTTCAATACAAGACAAGAACAAAGGGATGCCTCATCCACCTTTGTTCAATTGTTCATTCCAAGGAAAGGTAGTAAAGAAAGATAGACCCAGGACGAGACAAACGGCAATCATAAAAACCAAACAGGAAACGACGCCTAACATTAAGTAAAGAAAATGTATAAATAAGGATATTTTGTATTTTTGTGTAGTTAGATTCTAAGAGGACATAAATAAAGAAAGAGCTCTTGCTCTTGAAGTTTTTTAAAAATATTGTGTTTTTATTCACTTCAAACATAAAATTGGTATATATATGTATAAATATTTAAAAATAAATAAATATAATATAAAATTAAATACAAATTTTATTTTTATTTGAAAATAACTTTTTTTTCAGGTAAAATTCACCTTAGGAAATAGGTAAAATTTGCCTTAGGAAATAGGTAAAATTTGCCTTAGGAAATAGGTAAAATTTACCTTAGGAAATGGGTAAAATTTGCCTTAGGAATAAGGTAATTTGCCTTAGCAAATAGGTAAAATTTGCCCAAGGAATAAAGTGAGTCATGTTAGGAAATAGGTAAAATCTACCAATTTGCTAAGTAAAACATCGGAGGGGAAATTTTTAAATCACCTTAGGGAATAGATAAAATAGGTAAGGTTTATGTTAGGGATAAGGTAAATCTGAAGGTTTTCAAATCACCTTAGGAAAATAGGCTATCGTAGCCTATTCCTAAGCTAGCTCAAATCGGCCTTAGGCCTAACGTGAAATCAGCCCCCGAAACAGGCTAATTTTACACCGACTTTTCTCTGGGTGTAAGTAGGTATGTGTCACAGTATGTGACTTTTGGTATTTACTCACATAAAGTTGGATTTGGAAAAAACTTGATTCATAACAGCAAGTAGATACGATTTGGTCGTGTGATTTATGATTTAGATTATTATAGTTTATATAAGTTTGCTATTAACATTTTATTCAAGTTATATTTTTTCTTATGGAAACAATTAGCTCACCAAGCAAGGCAATCTTTTCGATAAGCTTGCTATCAACATCTTAAATCGGCTATATTTTTTTCTCACCTTATAAATAAGTGAAATGAATATTCAACCTGATGACAAACCGACGAGTGAAAACCAAATGAGTGCAATACAAATGACAGGAAGGCAAACGACAGAAAGGCAAATGACAGGGTCCGGAGTTGATGATACTAAAATACCTTTTAGTACTATAAAAAAAATTACTCCCAAATAACAAATTTTTGCCTAGTGTATAATTTGGACGAAAATGCACTTCGTACTATAATGTTGTCCAAAATAGAGAAAAAGAAGAAAAACACACAAAAATTTCAATGGCCTTAGGGTAGAATCGTCGACATCTTTAAGGGAAATGATAACGTTGTTCGAGTAGTCAACGTCAAAACCAAGTCACTTTTTGAGGACATCGACAGTGAAGCCGAAGGAGTGAACGTTGAAGAAGTTCATGAAAAAAACAAAACTATACAGTCAGGATCTCAAGGTATTGATTCAACAACAAAATCGAAGAAAGACGTCAAGTATATCCTTAATTGCAACAGTAGTTCTATTATTACTTCTGCTTCCGCTAATGAACGCATCTCCGATAAATGTAACAAGGTTTCAAAACAATCCAGGACTACATTTCGAGAATCTTGGTTCCACAATTTTAGTTGCGAGTGGGTGGAGACTAGTAGTCTATTATGATCTAGCACCCATTCGAGCTGAATTAGAGGCATTTAATAATGGAACAAATCCTCTTCAACATTTATGTGACCAGCTCCAGTTAAAAACAACATAAAATGCGGTAGTTATATACCTCAAAAACACGAAGATTTCTCTACAATTAGATACTAACTTAATCTCAAGACAAAGAAGCACCAGGGCAGTGATAAACATAATTGGAAATATAGCACACTCCTTGTTTGGACTTCTTGACTCAAACTACACAGAGGAGCTGTCTAAAACTATAGACCAAATAAACGGCAATGAAGTAAACTATTAACAATTTTAAAAAATCAGACCTCTTGTTATTGATTCAACCATCAACATAATGAAACAGGACCATCTTGAAGTAACGAAACGAATGACTGCTCTTCAAAACCAGGCTGCAGAAATCTTTGGCAGAATAGGGGATCAATTCAGAATCTTTCAGATTTTCGCTTCACTTACAATGCAATTAATGATGATGTCCACAAACCTACAACGATTTGAAGGCACCATTCTTAATAAACTAACGGACTTTCATTATGGAAACATCAATCCTCTCTTGCTCTCACCAGCTCAGCTTAGGGCGGAAATCATAAACATAAAGGATCACCTACCACAGTCACAAAAACTACCATTTGAACAAGACGATTTGCTTCAATTCTTCAAAATCTCAACAACAAAGGGACGAGCCTTAGGAAACCATTTGATCTTCGTAATCACAATCCCATTAGTTGAACAAGAAGCTTTCAATCTCTTCCAAATCACACCCCTTCCTTTAGTAATGAACAACACACTTCTAACTATCAACCCAACAATGGAAATTCTGGCTGTAAATCGTCATAGAGATCAATACTTTGCTATGACAGCATCTAAATTCAAAAAGTGTGACAAAAGAAAGGACATGCAGTTCTTCTGTGCCAACAAAAAGGCAAAATATCACTCTGGTTCGAAGGCATACAATTGTGAATTCAATCTTTTCATTAACAACACCGCGTCATCATGCAGCATTGTGAAGCCGATTAACGACATCTTATGGACTCAGTTAAACAACAGAAATCAGTGGATTTTTGGAACCCTTCGCAACTTTCAACTGTCAGCTGTATGTAAAACCGAAACTCTTCAAATGGAACTTTCTGGATCCGGTCTTCTATCAATAGAGACCCACTGCACACTAAGAAATAACTTAATTACCATTCAAGGAAGTCAGATGATGATAACTAATCCACCATCATCCTACGTCAGTTTCGGAAACATATCATCAATAGCCAATTCCAATGACGTTCACGCAGCACTAGATTTGATGACAAAGTTCAACAATACTCATCTAGAATCATTAACTACACTTCAGACTCAACTTTCAGCCTTACAAAATCAAAGCCTCACAGATCTGCACAACAAAGTATTTGTCAACAGCATTCATCATCATTCCATCAGCTACTTAGCCTTGTTGCTAACATTATGTTTTGGAATCATATTTCTGTTTAGGTTTCGAAAACAAGTGTCGTCGATTCAAAATTCTACTTCGCTGCCGCAACCTCGAACACAATACAATGTCAGCGTAGTATAAGAGTTAAATGAAACCTCATTCAACGCGGGGAAGAATGTTCAGTTGCATAATATACCTGTCGACCTACTTCAATGCCATATGCACAGGTAGACGACCCAACATGCTGACCAGCAGGATTGCGTCAATTCATTTGGCATAAATATTATTTAATTAACATATTTGCTGACATACCTACTTTATGCACTTCATGAAGTAGGTATGCAATTACTAATATTATATGTAAGCAATTTTGTATTCATAGCTTTAAGTATATAAAAGAGGCATTCGGCCCAAGAACAAATATCAATATTAACAAAATAGTCGTTTTTATTTGTTCAAACAAGAACAATCTGAACCCATGGACACCATGGAGCAGAAGTTGCCAAATACAAACAATCAAATAGAGTCGACCTATTTTATACAGCAACAATATCAACAGTCGCAGCAATTCATCGCCGAAACTTACTCAATTCAACACGAAGACAACGTTGGAGCAGAACTGAACACGAAGACAACAATGGCACAGAACACCAAGAAATTTACGTTGTTGATGGGCTGAAAGGAGAAATCGACTTGGCGACGCGACGATGGTGTTTTCTTTGGTTCAGGCAGTCGCAAAAATGCAAAGCAGACTGGATCGCTGTATTGCCAGTTAACAACACACTCCACAAACTACTCACTCAGCATATTACATATTAATACGCCACCAAACCGACCACCCAACATGACTTCAACATCATATAACACATAATCAGCACCAGCAACAAAGAAAGATAATTCACCGACTGTGGCTACTCCACATCATTCTGATAATTCATCCTCATGCTGCATTCAGTCGCAGTCAGTTACACCAAGCAGTTACAGAAAGTCGCGGTACGCAGTCGCGGTAGTTAGTAGATTTAGTTTAAGAAATTGTATTGAATAAAAGGAAATAAAAATAAAAAAAAAAATTTATATTAAACCAATCGGTCTAATATTAATTGGGGGCTCAACCGGTCGTAATTTTAACAAAGCTTGACAAAAAAGTAAAGTGTTAACTTTTGCCATCAGCCAAAATAAAAATAAGTACCAGTATATCAGTATAAGACTGAGAAAAAACAATTAGAACAACAGTTCCTGCAAAAAAAAAAACACCAAATTCATGCCAAAAGAACAACAAATTCTGCACAAAAAAACAACAGTTCCTGCAACAAGAAAATAAATTAGAACAGTGGAGATCCGTTTCTTAATATTTACATTTGCTGCAACGCAAGCAGAACTCATGGACTACACACGATAGAATTACATTCTCATAGAAATTGACGATGTATTTATCTATGAAAACACATCCACTATTTTTCACGTAACTAATTCGTCAAAACCACTTGGGAACAATTAGCTAAAGAACATGACGAACTAAATTACCCCGATACACCTAGAAGTAATCGACATGACAACAATTTAAACATAATCCAGACATATTTAGATCAATTATTTAATTAATTTGCAATAAAATACGAGTATTACAAAAAAAAATAAGTTTTAGTGCGTAAAAAAATTGTGGAATCAAGATCGCCAGAATGGACGAAGATGTGGCATGCCTGCTCCGGCAGTGATGCATGGAAAGCTATATTAGTAAATTTGAAGGTAAGTAAAAACAATTAAAGTGTGTGCAATCTGTCGATTTAGTTTGTTAATTTAACCGAGTCAGACACATAAATATGTTAAAATTTAATCGAGTCAGTTTGCTAGCAACCCTCAAAGTGTTTAATGGTATAAATAAACAAACAAAAATGTTTAACTTCAAAACAAAAGATGAAAAAAGCGATATCATCAAAAAAATGAAAAATGAACACTTATTCGTTTTTCCAACGCTGTACATAATTAGTACAAACCTTGCTCAGGTTTTCTTAAGGCCCCGATTGCAAGCAACATGTGTACATACAAAGGAGAAGAATTATTTTTTTTGTTAATTTTTTAGATTTAGAGTTTTGCTTAACAGTTCCAAAACCATTCTTTTTCTCTTAAGAACCATTTCCTGGAAACAGTTCCGCGGAACTATTAAGGTTTTTACAAATTTCTCATTTATTCGTTCTCTTATGTATGTATACACGGACACACGGCTGCGTGGCAGCTGATATACTAATACTATAATATCTTTCAAATGAACAATTGAACAAGGTACATTTAATTTCAAAAATATTTGTACTTGCATTATTAGAGCAATTTTAAAAATGTATTTTTATTCCATGAGCTATATTATATGAAACATGAGTACATTTTAATTATGGACACAAAAATCAAAAACCTGAAACCAATTTTACTACCTGTTTACGTTTATACTAAACAAAACAAAACATACCAATCGCTGAGTAACCGCAAATACGACATTAAATATTTTACCTACCATAAGTAGGTCAAATTTATTTTATTCCACTTTCAATTTGCACACATTCACCTCTTACAATTAATTGCATATCTAAGCACATTTGTTTTGTGTTCTACATTTTATTGTAAGAGGTGAATGAAACATTATGCACTTTTTAATATAATTACTGAAAGTCATATTCATCGATAATTGTAATTGATTTATTGATTAATTTGTATTTTTGGTCGAATAAGCACTTTGTGATTTAGTATATAAGGTAGTTTAAGTTCTTGAATAAAGTACAATCATTTTAGTTGTCATCGTATAAACATATTTCTTCTTTCATTTAACCTGACTTTCCCCCACCAGCAGCGGTAGGGGGTCATTTTAATACAAAAATCATAGCCACCGAAATCTTGATACACTAAAAACCAAACACGTTAATTCGGACATTCTGGTGCTTCTACTACGAACTGTCCATTGTTATCAAGGTGTATCATCTTGACTAACGCATACGAGTTTATCGTACACTACCTATTAACTTAAATTAAATTTACATTTCAAAAAAGAATACAAATAATTTCGCAATTGACTATATCTCTTGCCCATTTTATGCCTACGCACAAACACACAAAAGGTTCTATGCAGTGTGTTTTGTGTAGGCATTATTACTAAAGAAAGAGTGAGTAAGAGATTGCAACTATGGAACTATATTATAATATATATTATAATATACTTTGGAGTTGTGGCAACCCTGTATTATGAAAAGAGAGAAATGGAGCTGCCGGTAGATATCTATAAGTATATGAGTATGTTTGTATGTATTCTTGAACTGACTCTTCCAGTCAGTCGAAGTAAATCCATGATCAAAGTCGGACGTGTGTAACATAACATAAGAATCTTTTATATTTATATTTTAATAAATCTTGTCTTAAAATATCAGAAGAGGGATTCACCCCTCGGTTATAAAATAATAATAGTAAAAATAAAGCGAAAGAAAAAGAATTTAACCAAACGAAAAAAAAACAACAATTGCCCCTCGCGAGTGCATAGATATTTGTAGCTACGTGTTCTACATCGTGTCGCATCGTACCAACAAGCAAAAAAAAAAAAAAAAAAGAAGAATTTACAATATTCTGTCTGGCCCTCGCGAGCGATATAAAATAAATTAAAGCGCGCGCCGCTCCTAAAAAGAAAAAAAAAACAAACAAAAGTAAGAAATCAAACGAAAATAATCAACCCAAGCGACCGTTGCCAGTGCGCAATTAAAAAAAAAAAAACGTTCGAGTCTCGCCAGAAAATACATACTACATAAAAAAAAAAAAATAATAAACCAACAAACGAGCGTCTCTGTGAAGAAAAACAATAAGCGTATGTATATACATACACACCTAACCCTCGCGCGTGCGAACATTCAAATTTCGAACGGTTATCTTTTCTGAAAGTAAAATAATACACACATACCTTCCCCTCGAAAAAAAAAAGAATAGAGGAAATAATAAAGCAGTGTAAATATACATATACATATGTAAACGTCGCGAGTGTGCTAATTTAAATTCCAAACGGTTGTCTTTTTCTGGAAAACAAAACAACTCATACCTTCCATTCTGGAAAACAAAACAACTCAGAACCTTCCCCTCGCGAGTGAAAAAATATATAAAATAACAAAACAGAAAACATATAACGAGTAACATGGCTGATGTAGAGAAGTTCAAGAAATACACAGCGTTGCAACTGAAAGAGTGGCTGAGGCAGCTGGGAAAAAAAACTACTGGCAATAAAAGTGAACTACTACTGCGGCTCATTACCATTCCAGAGGAAGAGCGAGGTGAATTCAATTCAATCACAAATGAGGAAGGAGAACCCAGCGATGATGAAGAGATTTATGTAGAAAGCCTGAGAGAACTGGAAGATGACGAGAGTAACTCTGAACAAAATAATGGAAGCCAACATGAAGAAACAGAAAAAACGACAGCAGCTACAAAAAATAATTCAAATGAAAAAAATGAAGGGAATAGGAAGAGTGCAACACAAAAAATTAACGAAACAAATGAGTGGAAATTGATGACAAGAGAACTGGAATTAATAAAGAAAGAAATGGAGTTACAAAAGAGAGAAAACGATATCCTAAAGAAAGAAAACGAGTGGCTTAAGAAAGATCGACCAAATGACAGTAGAGCCCAGAACAATGCGACAAATTTAAATTTTTCTCATCTTAAAGATTTGTTGGCAGAATTTTCGGGTGATGAAGACGACTTCGTACATTGGGAGGGACAGCTCCAGAGTATCATTTCGGCGTATGAATTGAATGATAAAAATTCAAGAATTCTCATATCGTGCCGCTTGAAGGGAAGAGCCTTAAAGTGGTTTCATTCGAAATCAAACTTGCTGACTCTTCCAGTTGAAGAACTACTTAGGGAGATGAAAGAAATGTTTGGTAGTTATAGAAGCCGTCTTTCTTTAAAGAAAGCAGTGGAGGGTAGAAAGTGGTTAGTTGGCGAAACGTTCCAGACATATTTCCACGAGAAAAACATTCTGGCGAATAAAATACCTATGGAAGAGGAGGATCTTCTTGAGTGCCTTATCGATGGGATACCTAATCCATATTTATGTTCCCAAGCAAGGATGCAGTGTTTCCGTAGCCGTCAACAATTGCTGGAAGCGTTCAGTAAAATTGAACTGCCTAAGCCGAAACCAATTCCATCTTCGAGTACATCAATTAAAGTGTCAACTAAAGAGGAGAAAGGATCCAGAACATACAGGTGCTTCAATTGTAATTCTCTTGGCCATGTAGCAACAGAATGCCGTAAACCAAAACGACAACCAGGAGCTTGCCATGTTTGCGCTGAGATGGGCCATTTGGCTGCCGAGTGCCCTAAGCGAAAGGCTCTTGTGGTACACAAACTGGACGTTGATGCTGAAGAAGATAACTATGTAAGAAATTTAGTATATAATTTTAAAATTGATAATGTAATATATTCATTATTATTAGGAACATTATTAGACACCGGCAGTCCAATAAGTTTTGTACGAGAAAGATTCATTCCAAAAAATATTATTTTATCTATAAACAAAAATATGAATGTATTTGGAATAAATAAAAGTCCTCTAAATATAATTGGTGTTGTAAAATGTGTTGTTATTTTTGAAGAAGAGGAAATAAATCTTGAAATATACGTAGTAAACAATAATACAATGCAGTTTACAGCTGTTTTAGGCAAAGATTTTTTGAAACTTGCCAATCTTAAATTAGTAAAAAGTAAATTTAATAATAATGTATTACAAATGAGAGATAGAAGAAAATGTGAAAATGATGAAATTATAGAAAAAGGAAATGAAGCAAAGTTTAAAAATATATATGAAAAAGAGTGTTATGATTTAATGAACATTAATATAGAAGCAAAAGAAAATGAAGAAGAGTTATTAGTTATTAATAATAATGAAATATCTGATGATAACAAAAAGAAATTTTATAAAATATATAAAAATTATTTGTATCACGAACGTTCCGCACTACCTGAGACCGAATATAAAATGAAACTTAGATTAACAAATGAAAAGCCTTTCCATTGCCCACCCAGAAGGTTATCTTATGTAGAGAAAGAAAAGGTACGGAATATCTTAGATGAACTATTAGAAACAAAAGTTATTAGGTCAAGTAAATCAGAATTTGCATCCCCGATTGTTTTAGTAAGAAAGAAAACTGGTTATATACGACTGTGTGTCGATTATCGAATGCTGAATAAGATGACTTTGAAAGACAATTATCCCTTACCCTTAATCGATGATTTAATTGATAGGCTTGCCAATAAGAATGTTTTTTCCTTAATAGATTTGAAGAGCGCATTTTACCAAGTGAGTATGGATGAAGACTCAATCAAATACACATCATTTGTAACCCCATTAGG
The DNA here is from genome assembly GCA_958431115.1 of Syrphus vitripennis. Lineage (NCBI taxonomy): Eukaryota > Metazoa > Arthropoda > Insecta > Diptera > Syrphidae > Syrphus > Syrphus vitripennis. The sequence continues at coordinate 9,329,123 of OY288108.1, read as the reverse complement.
GCAATACGAATTTTTAAAAATGCCTTTTGGGTTAAGGAATGCTCCGTCAACATTTCAGCGTTTCATCAATGAAATATTTGAAGAACTTATTAGAGAAGAAAAAATTGCAATATATCTGGATGATATTATGGTGGCCACAGAGTCGGTTGAAGAACATTTGAGTATTTTAAAGGCAGTCTTTGAAAAGTTAGTTACAAACAATTTAGAAATTCGTATTGATAAATGTCGATTTTTTGAATCTGAGATTCGATACTTGGGGTACACTATTTCAAAACATGGTATACGACCGGATGAAAAAGGAATTGATTCAGTAAGAAATTTTCCGATACCACAGAGTGTTAAGGAAGTGCATAGCTTTTTGGGTCTCTGTTCTTATTTTAGGAGGTTCATTAGAGGATTCTCCTTATTAGCTGAGCCTTTATATAAATTAATACGAAAGAATGCTAAGTTTAAGTTTGAAGCGAAAGAGTTACAAGTATTTGAGATATTAAAACAAAAATTGATGGAATCGCCTATATTAGCAATCTATGACCCCAGAGATGAGACAGAGCTTCATTGTGACGCTAGTTCGTTAGGATTCGGGGCAATTCTTTTGCAAAAGAAAAATGACGGAAAATTCCATCCTGTCTTCTATTTTTCAAAGCGAACGACAGAATGTGAATCCAAATATCATAGTTTTGAGTTAGAGACTTTGGCGATTATTTATGCACTCCAGCGATTTAGAATATATTTACACGGTTTAAAATTCAAAATCTTAACAGATTGCAATTCACTTACGCTTACGCTAAATAAAAAAGAGATAAATCCTAGGATCGCCAGATGGGCCCTCGATTTACAAAATTATGATTATGTTTTGGAACACAGGAATGGAAATAGAATGCAACATGTAGATGCACTAAGTCGTGCGAATAACATACTAGTGTTAGAAGAAAATACTTTCGAACAAAATTTATCGATTTGTCAATATAAAGATGATGATATAAAAAAAATTAGAGAACGATTACAGAAGAAAGAAGATAGTCTATATGAAATGCGAAACGGTTTGATCTATAGAAAAGTAGGGAAAAATATACTCTTTTACGTGCCAAATACCATGGAAAGGAGTGTACTAAATAAATACCATGATGAAATGGGGCATATAGGAAGTGAAAAGGTGTTAGATGCTTTGACGAAATGTTATTGGTTCCCGAAAATGAGAGAAAAGATTCAAAATTATATTGTGAATTGTCTTAAATGTATAGTATTTTTGTCAAAGACCGGGAAGCACGAAGGACTCTTGCACAATATCCCAAAAGGAGATGAACCTTTTGATACGATTCACGTGGATCATTTCGGACCGGTATCCCTCAAAGAGTCAAAAAAGAAATATGTTTTCTTAGTAATAGACGCTTTTTCAAAATTTACTAAGCTGTATGCAGTGCGTTCCACAGGTACTAATGAAGTTCTAACCTGTTTAAAAAATTATTTTTGTATGTATAGTAGACCTAAAGTAATGGTTTCAGATAGAGGAAGCGCGTTTACTTCAAAAGCTTTCGAAGAGTTTCTAAATGATAATAACGTGCAACATATTAAAATTGCTACTGGTTCACCTCAAGCTAACGGACAGGTGGAACGTGTAAATAGAAGCCTTGCTCCGATGCTAGCAAAAATGACAAGTGGTGGTACAGTGTTTACCTTGGATAAAGTTTTGCCCAAGATTGAGTTCGCTATGAACAATACCATTCACAAAAGTACTGGTACAAGTGCGAGTCGTTTACTTTTCGGGGTTAGCCAACGAGGTGGAGTTATAGACCCATTAAGAGAAAAATTGGAAGAAATTGATGACCATAAAGAACTTAGGGATTTAGGGAATATACGGAAGGCTGCGGTAGAGAAAATTTTGAAAAATCAAAATTATAATAAGCAATTGAAAGATCGAAATAGGATCTGCAAAACATATAAAGTTGGAGATTATGTCATGGTCAAGAATTACGTAAGTGCGCCAGGAGTCTGTAAAAAAATAATTCCCAAATTTAAGGGTCCATATGAAATAAATAAGGTCTTACCAAATGATCGTTACGTATTGAAAGATGTAGAGGGATTGCAACTTAGTCAAGTACCTTATACAGGCATATGGGAAGTGGCTAATTTAAAACCTTATATACAAATAAATTATATCCGGTCAAGGGTCAATCGGGACGATTTGAAATCAGGATGGCCGAATTGTGGCAACCCTGTATTATGAAAAGAGAGAAATGGAGCTGCCGGTAGATATCTATAAGTATATGAGTATGTTTGTATGTATTCTTGAACTGACTCTTCCAGTCAGTCGAAGTAAATCCATGATCAAAGTCGGACGTGTGTAACATAACATAAGAATCTTTTATATTTATATTTTAATAAATCTTGTCTTAAAGAGTGTATGTGTTTTATTAGTTTACTTTTGCTATGTGTGATGTTGGAACTATGAACCTGTGTCATCCCTACACTTTTCCCCAACCTATACCTATCTTTTATCCTTTTAATATTCTCCAATCCTCTCCAACTCTCTTTTCATATCCCACACCACCTGTCCCTTTCATACCATTCAATAGAGGCAGTCGTTTTGATATCTTAGTCGAGGACAGTTCAGTTATGAATAATAAAGATTAAAGTCGAGAAAAATAAAAGTTGTCTGTAATTATTTCATAAAATTCTGAAAGAACCGGCCTCCCTGATACCTGTTAAATTAGAAAATAATCATTTTATTCAATGATCGGGCCTAAAGTAAAACTTACCCAAATTTCAATATGAAACTTCAAAATAAAATATAAATGTAAAAATATCAACAATTAAAATTGATTTAGTTTCAAAAACTTGGGAATACACAATGATATCGAGACCGCTTTTCATGTTTTTCACTTTTATTCAAGGATTAAAAAAGTATTTCAAATAAAGTGTTTTTTTTTTTAAGCTAGTTTCTCTTTATAGGGTTTTATTTTTTTAACAAATAATTTTCTTTCAGAGCTTAACGGAACTTCTTGAAAGCACATTAGAAGGAAAAAGTTGGCTCTCTGTTCAAAAAGATGCTCTTCTTGACAATTCATCCCGATTACGTCTTGTCCGTTTAATCGGAACTTATATTTTACAAAATCATCCTGAAAGAAATATAACGGCCGATATTTACACATATTGGACAAATGAAATTGTAAAATTATTTACGGAAGAAAAGAGAGCAGTATATTTGCACACCAAATTGGTAGAATCTGGCCGTGGTATTGCTAATCGTTTAGCTGGAAAGCTACACGATCAGATACACAATTTGAAAAGGAAATATGTATAGGCAATCGGGAATAATTGCGAAACGGTCCCGAAATAATTATTCAAGAACACCATCTCCTTGCGAATCACCTTCACCTTCAACATCGTCACGATTTGATTGTTTAGAAGAAATAAACTTAGTTAATAATAGCGATTGTAAGGATAACCTCCAATGGCTTAAGAATTCTAGCCATCCCCGGGGAACTGTTGAGGAAAAATTGGAGAAAACAACTCGCGTCCGTCTCCTCCAACTTTAGGAAATGACTATAGAAAGTTATTTTAAGGAATTTCCAGCCCTACAAAATTCAACTTTCTGTCAAAGTATAAGTTTATTACAATGTAAAAATCATATACCTATGAATGTATGTTTTATATTTTTTCAGTTGCAAAAAGATTTCCAATATCTTTACCCCGAAAATTTTAATAATTTGGTCGAGTGCTTCCCATCCTTCCAAAAACTTTTGTTTAAAATTGGTACGAAAAGATCGTCAAAGGATAAATAATGTATCCAGAACTTGCTGCCACTTGAAAATTGTAAGTAAAATTATTAAATTTGACTTTTTAAAATGTTTTATTTTACTTTATTTTATTTTATTATATTGCTCAAAAAAAGTGTTGTGAATTCAGATGCTGTGATCAGCGAGGCAATAGAAGCCAGAAAAAAAAAATTAAAAGAAATGAATTTAACCTTACAACCTTTCATTATTGCGGTTGGTGAGTCCTTGCTTGAAATAAAGTCATATTTTGTGGTAGTAGACGATAGCAGATATCTTTTTTTCACAATAATAGAAGCTGTTAATGCTTGCTTAAAAATAATTTTCACACTTAATGCTAAGTATTCTGAAGAGAGTTCTTGTACCTGGATGTTTATACAGAACGGCGGCGGTATGATATAACTTCTACTGCTACAAATACTCTCCTTTCAGAACTAGGGTTGACGAATTGAAAGTCTTTTTTCTTTTTTTTTGAAAGCTCAGTAAGTTCCTTTTTATCTTTTTTAAAAAAACTAATGTTAATTCTTTGATTCCAATAATTTTTGAAGCTGGCAATACTTGCAAGAATTATATTCTCTTTTGTCCTAATATGTTTGTGGAAATGGGACAAGATGAAGAAAGAGAAAATCATATATTTATGGTATTATCAATTATCAAATATGAATTATAAATTTATTATGTTAGTCTAAAACTTGAATCCGCTTAATAAAGTTCTCTTTTGTATTCTTTAATAAAGTTGTCGTGTCGTCATTGATCTACAGGTTATGGGCCCAGATGACAATGGCTCTAGAATTAGTATTCGCTAAAATAAAACCTTTCGATGGTAAAAATTTCGACTCGTGGAAATGTCGGGTAGAAAATTTTTTAGAGGCTCAAAATGTGCTCGATGTTCTTTCAACCACAAGCAACAAGCAACAGTGCTTTGATTAAAGAATAGTGTGAGAAAAACGCCAAAGCCAAAAATTTAATTATATGTTTGGTAGATGATAATCATCTAGAATATATAAAAAGTAAATCAATCGCAAATTCGCAATGGATATGTGGGCAGCTTTGGCCATGGCATTTTCAGGGACTAACATGGCGAAGCAAAATATGTTGAGAACCAGGTTAGATAGACTCAGATATGAACTCGGTAGCGACATGAAAATGCATTTCATCAGATTCTACGACTGTGTGAGGGAACTGACAGCGATAGGTGCAAAATTAGACTCGAATGAAATAATTTATTATTTATTCAAGTCATTTCCCGATGAATTTCAACCACTTATAACGGTGTTAGAAAATATGCCTGATGACGCATTGACAATGGATTATGCGAAATACCGTTTGTTAAATGAGGAAATGCGACAGCAAGTGCATGCATGAAGAGGGTACAGATGTTGCTGGTAACCACGATGCTGCTTTTTCGGTAGGTTTGTAGTGTAACAAAACCTTTCATTCACAAACGTAAAACCCCACGTAAGTGGGGATAACCCAAAACAATAATGTAAAAATAATTTAAGTATAAATAGCTGTAACAATCATAAATAAAATCAATTCGTACAAACATTTGAATTCGTTTTAAACTGCGGCTCTCTAGCCATATTGTTCAGCGTGCTGCGCTTTCTACAGCAACCGTAGGGTTTATTTTCACAAACACGAAAACTTTACATGCCGATCTTGCCAACTTGTTGATTTACAAACAAGAACTTGTTAAATCGACCAACAAGAAGCGGACCAATGAGCTACAGCAAGGAACAACTTGATGATCTTTTTGAGGAGCTCAATACGCCAAGAAGACCATCGATCGAGGACGAAGAGTATTCGACTTTGACGGATGACTCATTAATTAATACACCTGTATACATACCAACGCCAAAATCAGCAGGCCCGAAACCTCTGACAATAGAGGAGTACAAGAGAAGAAACAACAAGAAAAAGATTTCACTTGAAATTCAACCATCTAACGAAGCGCCAAAAAGACTGGGAAACCTAGAGCCGCGAAAGCAGTAAAGGCACGACAGATGCGAGCAGAACTACATAAAATTATAACAATAATGTAGTGCGCATACACTACACTATATTGCATAAGAATTTTATTGCAGGTCATTGCCATAGATCTATACTCCACGTTCCTAAAGCCAACCCATTTCTCATATGCACTCGCATTTCATTCAGTCCAGAAAATTATTTAATAAAAATGTTCAATGCCACTTGAGTCTCAGATTACTTTTACTATGGTCAAGTGTATCTACCTATTCGTGAAGGTTCAACGCACTGCATGCTGTGTAGTAAATATGCCTGAACGAATTTGGATGCGTTTGTGCATTGTGAAAGGGGCATGTATATTTGTTATGATTTTTGATGACATAGCAAGTATGCTGCCTGATTCTGTCATTTGTTTCCCACCGAATTAGAATTCAATACAATGTATATGTTTTAGTAATAATATGTACAGCTTTAAGTTCTTAGTGTGTAAGGAAATTATTTTTGTATAAATAGCCTAAGTCTGATCAAATAAAGGGCACTTTTAATTTGGAAGTTAAACAAAGAAACTCGGCTTATTAGCCTTCTTTAATTTATTAAATCAGATCGGCTCTTTAGCCAGCATTTATAATTGGCTTGAGGAAGCCCATATCCTCCATAGCTTTGTAGGATAGGCAGGGCACATTACAATAACCACCGACGGATCTTCAAGAACCACTACAGGAGTTACGAATGGCAACACTAGCCATACAAATAAAATTACCAGGAGGTACGGAGTGCAGTGTTCTTGTGCGAGCATAAGATGCCTTGACCGCTAACACAAGGATATGCACATAAATTTTTTTTATTTATATATGTAGCATGGTAGGTAGGTAATGGCAATTAAGCTAGGAAGCTAAAATGGATACATGTATAATATACATGTCGCCATCATGTGATGGAAATAATGCTGGAAGCTGTAGTTATTCAGTCGATTGGTTGCTCAACTGGACCAGGTATTTTGATATTTAAAAGATTTTAAAATGCCTGGACTCGAATTCAGCAAAATAATTTTGAAATTGCTAGCAATGAAGATTTGAATAAATGCGAACAATTCTATCTGCTGCTGAAATCGTCACCTTCGCTCAGAATCAAATCAACCGATTTCAACCTCGAGATGATTATTATGAGCTTCTAAATCTTACCATCATCTTCCTAGGAGGTGTTCCTGAAAAAGGAATCTCTTTCCGTGTCCCTGCTGGACTTCACCGAGCTCGATGGATGGCAAAATCTATTTATTCCTTAAAATTGTATTTATTCAGAGGACAGTTTAAGCTAACAAAAAAAGAAGAGAGAGGAATTTTAGATATTTGTCTATTCACAGTTTCCGTATACGTGAAATATTGGTACGAATCAGATGGAACAAGTGCTTTATTAAATATAGTGCGGAATGTGCGTCAGATTTATTGTTTTTTTGCCAAACATATAGAAATTGCTTGAAGTTCTTGGACAAAAATCGCTCTAACTTCTAATCTAAAGGCTTTTTTCTTATGGTTGAAACGGTTTTTATTCCTAACAATGGTGCACTATTTATTATTCAATGTGATTTTAAATTCGAATACAAATTTGGAAAAATTTACATACAAAAGTAATGTAATTATTCTTCTCAACACGATGAAGCAAGGAATTTTTTTATAGGGACATTTTCCCAAATGTTCATTATTAATTAATTTGAATTTATTTCGTAAAAGCTGGAATAGACTTTGAGAGTCTTAGATTCCTGTCGAAAGAAGACATCCAAGAAGCTATCAAACCAATTGGCTCGCGTACGCGTTTTCGAGAAATCCTTTTTGTTTGGAGAAAAACTGAAGTAATTTGTTTTGTTGTTTTAATTTTCAACCGCAGACGAAATGTTTACAAAATTGACAAAATGAAGCACTCCAACAAATTATTCAGCTACGTCTCCTTTTTCAGCTATAGTTTTTCTATATTTAAGTTATACATGTATGTACACATGTTAAAATCTATACTTAATTTTATACAAGAAATCAGAGAAAAATAAGTAGTTGAATAAATTGTCATCCATCTTCATTATGGCTCCAACTGCTAGTTTATCAAAAGCGTGATGATAAGCTGGCGCTAAGGGCTTGTAATCTAACAAAACCAAACTTTTTGAAATAACTATTAAAAGAACTAAGCTTAACACAATTTTTTATTTCTTTACTTTTTAATTTCGATAACTTTTTGTGAATTTCAGGAATATTATTTCACTCCACGTGGGCTTAAAAAAAATCCAGGTGGCAAGCTTTGGGATCGATGCGTAAATCAAAAAGCAAAACGTTTGAGATTTGACTCCAAACAAGAAGTTAATGAATCTTCGAAAGATATTACTTCTGTTCCGACGTGTCCTCTTACGGAGGTTGACGAGTCAATTTTAACTTCCCTAAAATTTTCACTGCAGAGGAATATATCCGATTGGGACGAAGTAAAAGATAAGTGGCAGAGTACATTTATTTTGAGACAAAAGGAACTTAAATCATCAGCAACAAAACTTGATTTCTTGTCTGAATGGCCTTTATTCTCTCATCCAAAAAGCCACGAACTTGTGAGTGAAATTTTATAAAGCATTTTTTTCATTATATGTAATTTTTGTTTATATTGACATAAAAATACATTTATTATCTTTTAAATTTAACTTTTCAATTTCTTTTATTTTATTGTATATACATATGTATGTTACAAAAACAGAAACCATTATTTATTTCTTTTAGGTGAACCTTGACTTCGAGTTGTTACATCCTAATAAGGGAAACTTACTTCTTATGAAATGGACACTTTTTCGGCAAAAAGTGCCCGAATATTACAACTCAACGATTAATGACAAAAGATCACGCGAATTGTTTTTAAATTCTAAAACAATAACTAACCAAGGTAAGACGTTTATGTTATCTTCTCATGGTATGTCTAACAGAAAAATATTTTTTAGATACTCTGGACTTTATCAACGCAATTCTACTGAATTCAGTGATTTTGCCCACAGCGCGCTTCAAAGATAAGTCCAACAAACTAAGTAAAAAAATCAGAATACCAGATGCCAATGACAGCTTTATCGTTCATCTTACGGCAATCAACGATTTTGAAAGAACCATCAGCCAGTTAAGGGAAAAATATTATAATCAAGGTTTGACAATCCAACCGTTTTTAATTGTTGTAGGATTAAGTATATACCAGTTAAACGAATTTTACGTTTATTTTGATAAAACTCTTTCAAAATAAGAAAATTTTGTTTCGAGCCTTGATGTTTGCTTTAAATTGATGTATGTCTTATCGCTTCAATATCCAAAGGGTTGTAGAGGACCGTATTATTTTATTCAAGAATACTTTTTCGAAATACCAATAGAAAAAGGAAATAAAATACCTAGCATTTGTTCCATACTTAACTTCTTAACAAAACATTAATTTCACAAATTTAACACTTCTTGACATTTTCAATTGAGCTCTGCATAATTTTCATTAATATTCATTATACTTTCACGTTACTTTTTTGCAGTACATCATAAGTCAAATTTTTGTGTCTAACAAATATTATCTTGTCTTCTTTTTCCTAAATGGTTGGCAATAGCCTACTTCAGTGATTTAACAACAATCAACTTTAAAGACAAGTCAAATCATCAAAAAAAATCACCATCCCTGATTCAAACGTCAATTTCATCGTTTACGTTTGATCCCACGCACGGCATTTACATATTAATTATCCTTTGGTAAAATTTTCCATCTTCCACTACACTTCCTTGCATTACACTTCTTCGCACTTCACTTCTTTTTTACTATTAATTGAATAATCTGAATAGATTTCAACTGATTACAAAAACAGTTTTTTGCAAACCAAATTTGTCTGTGTTCTTTTTCCATAGTTTGTAACTGATTTAAACAAAATACCGTTATGTAATTGATGCAGACTATTTTTTTTTCTTCTTTATATTAACTTTAAAAATGTTACATTGTTTCATTTGTAAAATATCACTGCCAGAGATGACCCTATTGATTAATCATTTGAAATGTATTCATCATTTAAATTCAAAAAGTACAGTTCAATGTCAACAAGATTACTTAACTTAAAAAAAATCTTTCAAAGCTCATATTTCTCGTAAACATGGGAATTGTTGCAATGAAAATGTTTCTGAAGCGAGTAATGAATCCTTAATAACTCTTAATCATACAAGCGACATTGTTTGCTTTGAGCCACTTGAAAAACTTCCAGAACCTTGTGCCGCCTCTGAAATTGAACTGAGTCCAAAAATAACAGATTTAAGAAATGAAGCATTTAAATTTTCATTATCCTTGTACACAGTACCAATGATGCCACGAAAAGAAATTCAAAAAGTACAAAAACTAATGCTTAAACTATTTAACAACCTTGGAGAATGTATACGCGCTCTGCCAAATACTGAAATTATTGGTTCAGATTTGAACCATATACTCACTTTTTGTAATGACCCGTTCGAGGAAATTTCTTCTGAATACAAATTTTTCAAAATTTTAAAAGAAAAAAAATTGATTGAAGATCCGACGTGTTTCACTTTCTCTCAGAAAATTGCTGAACGTATATGTCACGGCAATCCTTCTTTTGGGATAAGATCGTATAGCTGTCACTACATGCCACTCAAGTTTCAATTAAAAAAACTTTTCGAAATACCAGGAGTTCTTGATTTAACTATGCAAAACATTAACAAATTGAAATCCCAAAGAAAATTACGAGTTTGACCTTTCGATTCAAGATTTTAGAGAAACAGGTTTGCGAGAAAATTGTATTTTTAATGAACTTCGAGCTTATCATGTTACTGAAAATATGTCATTAGATCTCATGCATGATCTTTTCGAAGGTGTATGTATTTACGACATATGTAACACTTTAATATCTCTTTTTGAACAAAAAATACTAACTTTAGAAGTTTTTAATAGCCGCAAAAGGTTATTTCCTTATGGTGAAGATGAAATTGGCAATGTTGGCCCCGATGTGTCACTTAAAAATCTTAAAAAATTTAACCTCAAAATGACTGCTCGGGAACTTTGGAATTTAACTGATTTTATCCCCTTTATTATTGGGGACCTGGGCCCATGTTCTGTAACTATCGCATCGATAAAATTCGTCGAGAAACGTTGAAATTTGGAACAAAAGTCATTTTATCGCATCATTGAGGTTTTGTAAATTTCACAGGCGATAATTTTATCGCATGGAACAATATGAAATGAAAATCAATGGAAAGTGCGATAAAATGGTGTTCTGTAAGCTCGAAAAGCGATAACTTTTTCATTTCAAACGTCAAATCTTATCACCACATAAAAGCCGGCGATAAACAGTAGACATGTCTGAGGCAAAAAAGGTAGGCAAAATAAAAAATAATTAATTTCAAAAGTTAAAATATGAATATATATTTTTAGAAATGCGCCGTCAAAAAGCAGGCTAGTGAAAACAAAGCCTTTATCAATAGGACTGTTGGTGGAAGCATCACCGATGGACCTTGCCCTCTGGGTGATTTCGAAGAAAAGGTCCTTTCTGTTGTTGCGGTAAAATTTACCACAACAAGTTTCACCTACCTATTCAATCTTCCCCAATCCATTTTCAACCTTCCTTCTTCCGTGGCAGCTCCAAAATGCTTGAAGAGTTCAGTTGAATCCTGGTATCCACCAACCAGTGGCCTGCTCTTAAGTATTTTGGAAAAGCAACCAAAGCAAGTTTATATCAATCAAAAATCAATTGTGTGATGGGCGGTCCGCAAATTATTGAGTGTGTGATGGATAGTCCACACAAACCCAGCTTGAAGTGACAGACAGGTGGTCTGGTCATGCCCTAATCAAGAATTGGCACGGGCGACACTTGGTCCCCGATTGCAGATGTGACTCTGTATGAGAATGGCTGAATGCCAAACGTAACTTTACGAAAATATTTTATGTACAAGATGGAACGTTAACCATAGTCCTTTCCTTTAATCTGCGCAAAAGTCCAACGATTTAGAGTAGAATCGCGAAGTAGGAAATTACTGCCAAACTCTCCTCACCGATATTTTTGAAGATGGAAATAAGCTTCCCACTAAGTTTCACGTATAATAATTTTACATTTTAGCCGAGGGGGAAAAATGCACACGGGCATAAACATAAATTTCTTTTCGAACTTGCCAAAACTTTCTTTTAAATTTTGAGTGGGTGTGAGTAGGATGGCTGAATGCATCCACTGAATTCCCGCCCTTTGGAAGTCCTACCAAAGGACAGCGAATTCAGTGGCAATGACAATGCAGAAAGCTGGGGTGTAAAGTGCGAGTAGGATAGGCGGTGGGGTCTCAACTGCGTTCGCTCACTCTTGCAAATATGCTGGGTGTAGCTGAATGATGACGCGATCGAGATCCACGCTTTCTGATTGGCCGAAAGCACTTGGGCATTGGAAAAAAGAAGAGGTCGTCCAGGCAAGGTGAAAGCCTGGAAGAGCACTTTTTACCCGTCTTGAGAGTGAACCGATGGTTCTGGTATTTTTGAAGCGAAAAAAAAGAAATTTTGGAAAAAATTAAAAAAAAGGAAATTTTAGTGAAAAGAAAATTTTACTTTTCTTGTTTGAGTTTTTTTGACAAGTTGAGAAGAAAAAGAAGAGTGGAAATTAGTGGAGGAAGTGTGGGTGGTTCATTGGAAAAAAAGGAGGAAAATTGAGGAAAATTTGGCAAGCTAAGTATTTTGTTTTTGGTTGTAGATTTTCTTAGTTTATTATATTTATTTATATTTCAAATTTCGTTTCTAAAGTTGGTTGGAAAATAGTTTAATCGTTTGACTTTTGTTCCGTGAAATTTTTCCGATAAAGCGGAACTCGCGACCCGTTAAACCGTTTTGTTCTTTCGGGACAAAAGTGTTAACGGTCCATCTTCTTTTGTCCCAATCTTTTGTTCAAAAATCGTCTAAAAGATCTTGGGTTTTTATCCTGCTTTTGCAAGGTTTCCCAAGCAAAAAAAGTTCAGTTAAATAAAAAAAAGGAAATCTTTATTTTAACTCTTATTTTTGTTCTTTCTTTGAAAATTTTCAATCATCGTCGTATCCGCTCCAAAAGGTTTGTGATTTCCTTTATAACAACAAAAAAAATCGCTGGCGCCCATTTTCATTTCATTTCAGGAACACCCTGATCTTATTTTTTTACAGACCTTTAATTTTGATTATCTTTTTATTAATTTTCATTGATCGAAAATTCGATCAAAAAGATCCCCACGTCGCTGAACCCACCCCGTCGCTGAGCTATCCAGGTGGCAGCACCTTTTGTGCTACCTGTTGAGGAATTGCGAAACGCATCCATTAATTGACAGTTGTCATTATAATATATTTTTTCTGTTGCACGTCGTGTCGGTCGGTGTCGTGCATTTGTTTAATTTGTTCTTTTATAAATAATAATAATATAACTTGTGTTTTGCGGATTGTTGTTCCGCCATCATATCTCTTTTATAATATTATCATTATTTAAATCGCGTTCGAAAATTTCTCAACAATTGGCGCCCAACGTGGGGCGCCAATTGTTGAGGTTTTCTCACACACACACAAAGACGGCCCTAAAAAATCATATTAAGGAAACTGTTTCGATAAATAGTTTGTTATTCTTCCATCTATTGAAAGATTTCTTGAGTACTATTTTCACTTATTCAATAATCATTGTGGCTTACAATATCTAATCTTAAACTGCTTAATTGACAATTATTTTAACATATATTTACATTTTTAAAACTTCAATTTTATATTAATCATTAATTTGTATTTAAAACAATAATATTAATAACCAATCTTCTTATAGAATTAATCATTATTATTTACTCATTTATTATATGTTAGTGAAATATTCTAATCAAACACTAACAATTAACATTATTTAATATTCTCAATCAACCAACATGCATAGTTTTATGTTAATATTAGTTTTAATCAACTATCTACTTCTGAATGTATCAGGAAATGATGAAATAAAAATAAAAAATATAACAACTTCTGATGGATCCAGAATTCTAAACATAATTCAAGGTGGCAATTTCCATGCACTTAATAATCAAGGTGGTTTCCATATTCATAATGAAAATAGGAATAGTAGTGCTTGTCCTCCTTGTTTATGTGAGACATCTGAATTAGTCAAAGTGGTTCAAACCTATTTTAATACAAATTGTGCTAAAGGATTGCTGGAACCAAAAGTAGGGTCTTCAATAACTGAAACTCCAGTGTTAAATGATCCAAATGCAGATGCTGAAGTGGTTAGCCATCAGACAGATTGGAACCCAAGATCAATACATCCTGATCAGATGTCATTTTTGACTAGTAGAATGGTGAAATCTGAACCATTAACATCATTATTATCACGAAATTCTCAGAAATTATTGGCTGCATCTGAAGCTTATTTAGCAGTGATAAGACAAATACCAGGTTTGAACTGTGACATTAGAACAATAAGAAATTTATTGACATGCACCACTTATGTTTTAGAGAAAGATGAGCTAGATAATGAAGATGTTCTATATAAAACCATTCAACTAGCAAATCTATTTCTCCACAGAATAAAATTAAATAAAAGATTGCATTTTGAGACACAAGATACCATCAATGATATTGATAGAGACACGTATAATGTTCATTCACGGAAATTATTATCAATTGTTGAGAATTCTTTATATTCTGATGGGGTTGGTGAAGGTGAGAGTTTGAGGTTAACAATGCCAGATAAATACAATGTGAGGAATAGATTCAAAAAAGCTCTCTACTCCAGAGACAATGTGGAACATATTGATTCATCAAAAGTTTTTAAACTGTTTGATGTTCCATGTGATAGAACTCACAAAGATCTAGTGAAACTTGAAGAAGTGGAAATTTCTACTATGTTAAGACCACATTTTAGCATTAAAAAACAAATATGTTTCACTAGTACTTTATGTCCAACTGGTCATTACTTCAATCCTACAACCAAAGCATGTATTCAAGCCTCTGCTAACCAAGCCTTGGATGATCAGATTGATCTGATATCTATCAAAATTAGTTCTGTCATCAATAGATTGAAAAGTCATCCTTTCCTATCAATACTTCCTAAATTGCAGAAAGAATACTGTTCTATTGACCATGTGGCTTTGAAACCATGTTCTAATAATACAAAATCTTTCTTTAAAACTTTCAATGCTATACACATCGCAGGAGAATGGGTAATTTTTGACGGAAACTATATGACTTCAATGGTACAGGATTATAAAGATTTAAGAAGTTATATATGCAAGAGTAAGAATGCTTTAATTTCTGATTTTAGTGATTGTAATGGTGATGAACACTATATCAAAGCATTTGGAAAGAGATCTAATGAGTGTTATTGTGAGATTGACACAAATTGGCAAGATCTGGTATTTAATAACAACGGAGATTCATCATTTATCGATGTAATTATATCATTCTTGTGGAAAGTAACTGTTGAATTAGACTCTTCTAATGATGAGATACCTTGTGATGATTGTTCATTCTCTTGCAGGGATGATACAATTAATTATTCTGTTAAAAAATATATTGATTTAGTAAAAGTGTGCTATTTAGACCATTGTATATTAAAAGACATCTTAAAACCAAAGGGACAGTTAAAAATACCTGAATTGAAGTTTTACGGGGACACATTCCAATTGATGTTATATTCCTCCAAAAAGACTAGTAGTTATATCACTAATGTACAATGTTCAATCACTGATCATTGCAAGTCAATTTCTTGTTGGGTGTGTCTAGAGAGAATAACGAACTTACATTGTTATGGAACTTACAATTTCATATTTTACACTATAATTTTGATCATGCTCTATTTTGTTTTATCCATCATTGTAAAATTTACTATACTAATAAAAACTTTTTGTTCTCTGTCCTTTTCAATTTTGAAATTCTCTTATAAAATAATCAGGTATATATTGATCAAATTGTTTAGGTCATGCTATAAACAGTGGAAGAAAACTCAGAATTAGATGAACAAGGACTATGGGAGTCACCAGAGGATACATACCAAGTTGATTTTGAGAGAGGAAAACAAGAGTCTCCTACTTCAGAAGTAATATCACCAAGGACTAGAGATAGAAAGATTCAAGCTCCTATGTCTAGAAGAGTTTTAGTCTTTCCCCCTGGAACTCCCACTTCCTTAAATATAATCAACAATTTAGTGTACCTAACTTTTATTATTTCCGGGCTATCGATGGTCATTCCCTGTTCTGATGTTGGAACCATCCAAACTCAAGATATCACATGCACTGATTTTGGGAGTAGAACTGATTGTGTCACTAATTACAATGTTTTGATGAGTGTGTCTCCAGTTGGACAATACTCCTGTCTTCAAGCAAAATCAGTTGAGGGGAAAGTCTTAATGAGCATCAGAATTAAAACTAATTCTATAAATTTATATTGCAATAAGAGATCTCTGTATTACACATATAAAACAACACCTGTCCTCGTAAAAAAATTATAGATGTAAAAATGCTGGTGAATGTGTTGGTGATGTATGTAATAACAATGAAACATCTATTTTTAATAGAGAGTTGCCTCCTCATGAAATATCAATTGTTGTGTATAACACCCAAAACCAAAACAATGTAAACAATAAAAATCAAAACAATAATAATGTAAACATTCATGAACTCGACGCATATTGACCTACATGCAATTGTGTTTAAAATCATCAGCCGTCACCAAGCGATACCATCGTGCATTGCACTGATCATGTTACACACTAAGCATTTTCGGTCACTATGCGCCAAGTGCATAGATTGATTTTTGTTTATGACTGCAATCATATGCAACACATTGACTGAGCATTCGGAATGCCTTTGAGGAAATACAACCGAAGGTTTATTTTGTCAAGTGGACATTTAATTCTTACGTTATGTGGGGTATTGTATTGTAGGTCATAGGCAAAGTAAATCAATAAAGAATTAGGATAAGAATATGTATGAAAATGATATTTTGTAAAACTAGTTGTAACTATAAAAAGAAGAAAATTTTGAAAAATAAAACCAGTCTAGTTTTGGAAACGAAACCTTTGACTCTTTTCTTTCGGCTGAAAAGCTCAGAATAATAAATCGTGCATTTTAACCGATGCTCGGACAAATAAGCGACTCTTCCTGAGTTAAGAATACCCCACATAGAACATAACATGGCGATCCTGCAAAACATATAAATCTGAAATCTTCTGATTTATCTTTGCTGCTATCTTCCCTGACAAAACTGATCGTTCTCAACAAACGACGGTTCATATCGTTTTAAACGCCTTCCTTACGGACTCAAAATAGCTCCAAATTCTTTTCAGCGCATGATGACCCTTGCATTTACTGGCCTAGAGCCAACACAAGCTTTTCTTTATATGGATGATTTGGTTGTAATAGGATGTTCTGAAAAGCACATGCTAAAAAATTTGACAAAAGTCTTTGAACTATGTCGAAAATACAACCTTAAGTTACATCCTGAAAAGTGTTCATTTTTTATGCATGAAGTTACCTATCTTGGGCATAAGTGCACAGATAAAGGTATATTACCAGATGATAAAAAATACGAAGTTATACAAAATTATCCCGTACCCACAGATGCAGATAGTGCTAGAAGATTTGTTGCATTTTGCAATTATTACAGAAGATTTATCAAAAATTTCTCAAACTTTTCGCGACATATAACGCAACTTTGCAAAAAGAATGTTGCATTCAAATGGACAAATGAATGCAATGAAGCATTCAATTATCTGAAAAGGAAACTAATGAGCCCCACATTATTACAATATCCCGATTTCGAAAAAGAGTTTTGCATTACCACAGATGCTAGTAAACATGCTTGTGGTGCAGTACTAAGTCAAGAGCATAATGGCATACAAATTCCTGTTGCATTCGCTTCAAAAACTTTTACAAAGGGAGAAAGTAATAAATCAACAACTGAACAAGAGCTTACAGCAATACATTGGGCAATACTTAATTTTAGACCATATATCTATGGAAAACATTTTCTGGTCAAATCAGACCATAGGCCATTGTCATATTTATTCTCGATGAAAAATCCAAGCTCAAAACTTACCAGAATGAGATTAGATTTAGAAGAATATGACTTTACTGTCGAATATCTCAAGGGGAAGCAAAATCAAGTAGCTGACGCTCTCTCTCGTATAACTATCGATGAACTTAAAGAGCAAAACACAAAAATTAATACAATTTATAAAGTGACAACACGATCAGTAACTCAACAAAATAAGCAAATCTGCACAGGTAATGATTCATTTAAATCAAATAAAATTAAAAATAATGATAAGAAGTCATTAATTATAATGGCGTTAAAAAATTCGTAAAATTAAAATTGTCTTCCAATAAATGCTGTTTGAAGCAAGGAAAAGCAGTTTTAACACGAATAAATGTTGATGACCTATACATTAATGGAAAATTTGACCTAAACCAATTCTTTCAAAGGCTTGAAAAAGAGGCCGGTGTATTCAAAGTCAATCAACTACAAATGGTACCTAGTGAACAAATATTCGAAATTGTTTCACTACAATTATTTAAGGAAATGGGCAATAAAGTATTAAAGAAATTAAAAGTAGCGCTACTACCAAAGGTAACCATCATAAACGATAAAAAAGAAATTGAATCTATCTTGTTGAGATACCATAACGACCCAGCGGAAGGAGGTCATACAGGTATTACACGTACGTACGGAAAAATTAAAAGACATTTTTACTGGAAGAAAATGAAAAAGGATATAACAAATTATATAAAAGCATGCAAACAATGCCAAATGGCAAAAACCTTACAAAATACTAAGACAAAAATGACCATAACACCAACACCTATGTCAGCTTTTGATATTGTTTTGGTGGATACCATTGGTCCGTTTCCGAAATCAGAAAACGGCAATGAGTATGCTGTCACACTAATATGTGACCTTACTAAATACCTCGTAACTATACCAATACCAAATAAAAATTCAAAAACAGTTGCAAAAGCAATATTTGAAACCCATATATTAACCTACGGTCCAATGAAGACGTTCATTACGGACATGGGTACTGAATATAAAAATTCGATAATAAATGACTTATGTAAATATCTTAAAATAGATAATATTACATCTACAGCTTATCATCACCAAACACTTGGAACTGTTGAGCGAAGCCACCGTACTTTTAATGAGTATATACGATCATATATATCTATAGACAAGAGTGACTGGGATATATGGCTAAAGTTCTTTACGTACTGCTTTAATACAACGCCTTCAGTAGTACATGAATATTGTCCTTATGAATTAGTCTTTGGTAGAATCCCCAATGGATTTAAAGTCTTTAACACACTTTATAACGTAGACGACTATTTAAAAGAAGTAAAATACAGATTAGAAATAGCATATAAAAGAGCTAGATTAATGCTCGAACGAGCAAAATTAAAACACAAAGAATACTACGACAAAGAAAGTAGAGAAATAAAATTACAAATAGGTGACCTAGTACTTCTAAAAAATGAAACAGGTCATAAATTAGAAAATAGGTATTTAGGTCCTTTTACCATAACAGAATTAAAGAAAAATAATAATGTTAAAATAGAAGACAATAAGAAGAAAACACAAACTGTGCACAGGAATAGATTAAAAAAATTTAGTTCGTAAAAAGGATCTATTTAGTATGTAATCAAACAATTTTTGTTTTTAATTGTTTTCTATCATTTGATTCATTATAAATAAACATTCATAACAATAAAGCTTAAAATACTTAGCTTACTGTCATAAATATTCTACTAGTAAATACTTAAAATTATAGTTGTTAACATTAAATAAAAATATAAAAATAAAAGAAAATTATATGTGAAAAAAAAAAAAAATTAATGTGAAACAATAATTATAATAGATTTTAATTTCAACAATTATGTTCAAAAAAAAAAAAAAAACAAAAAAAAAAAAGAGTATATAGAAAAAAAAATTTTGAAGAATGTTCTCCTTTTTAAACAATAGCAAGATCATTCTTAGTAAAAAGGGAGGTGTAGTGTGATTATGTATGCATTGTATATGCCACGTATCGAGTGACGAATACTGCTCGTCACTTGATGCGTCGCGACGCTGATGTGCGACAATTTGCACATCAGCATACTAACTTCCCACGATTCATTTTTGCTGACTCCACAAATGTACATATGAATATGGAGTCAGCATAGTTTTAAGCAGCTTAGTTTTAAGCAATAAAAGTTTTAATAATTCAATTCAATAAATAACTCACCACAGACAACAAGTGTTTATTTTTAATGTCTTATAAATCAGTATCTAACACCAGTTATACATAACACGATAAATAATTAAATAATTACAAATGACAAGCATAGAAGAGATCAATGCAATCTTCAAGAAGTGGGAAGAACTAATAGAATACCAGCCAGTGACGTCTGTACCACAAGAACCAGTGCCCGTGTATATACCAACATCAAAAGAAGCTGGACCGAAGCCCATATCAATAGAACGGTATAGACAGAGACAAATTAAAAAAAAAATTGAGACACCTAAAAAAAAGAAGCGTGGCGGAAGAAAAAGACAGTTCCAGCGAAAGTGTGCTGATCTGCAAAGGATTGTCAACATTGCAAAAGGTGCTTCAAAAAAAGAGTTATTGGAACAACTCAATACTTTGAGAAACCAAGGGTGGAAAAATTTTGTTAACGTTAACTAACAGCATGGGTGGAAAGACCTCAAAAGAAGAGATAATAAACAACAATGTGGCCGCAGCAGCATCAGCAGCGAATACAACATCAACATCGTTTATGTCAGACAAAATTGCATATATTAATTGTTTCTTTCTGATAATTATAATACTATGTAAATTAAACTCATATTATAAGAATTATCTGAAAAAACACGCGCTAAAAACATTAAATGTATAAAAAAAAAAAATAAAATTCAACGTTAACCACTAGCAGGAAAGCTGTGGGTAATCAAAATTAAGTTAAAAATTATGCCGTGGTATAATTCATTAGGAAATGAACACATAGTGTATCGTACACAAGCGTACGAGTTTGAAGAAGGAGAGCATCAGTCAAGAAAACGCCATTATTGATATATCCTATTCAAGAATTGTCTATGTATAGCGCCTTATAATATTTATGTTACGCATACGCATAAGAAAGAATATATGTAACACATAAGCATAAGAAAGAATATATGTAACACATACGCATAAGAAAGAATAATATTGTTGCGCAATTGTACAAATAAGAAGTTAGTATATTCCAATCAGTCCATCGGGACAGACACATCATTTAGAGAAGAATAAAGTTGGGTTTTTTCACCGAGAGGTTTTTCCCAAAATAAATTTCAGTGTTTTTCATTTTATAAAAAAGGGAACGTATAGGCCGAGTCTAAACATTTTGGTCCATATCGAGTGTTGTGTGTAACACCCAAAACCAAAACAATACACAATGTAAACAATAATAAATAATAATAGAAACAGAAAGAATGTAAACATTCATGAACTCGATGCATATCGACCTACATATGATTGTGGTTATGATCATCAGCTGTCACCAAGCGACAATATCGTGCATTGAACTGATCATATTACACATCAGCATGTTCGGCCTCTATGCACCGAGTGCATTGAAGTAAATCGATATTTGTTTATACTGATTTTGTTTATGTCTGCAATTATATGTGGCACATTGACTAAGCATTCGGAATGCCTATGAGGAAATACAACCGAAAGGTTTATTTTGTCAAGTGGACATTTAATTCTTACGTCATGTGGGGTAATATATTGCAGGTCAAGAATTATATAGGCTAAGAATATCTTTGTATGAAAATTAATTTTGTATAGAACTAGTTGTAAGTATAAATCGAAGAAAATTTTGAAAATAAAATCAGTCTATGTTAAAACCTTAACTGCGACTCTTTTCTTTTGAATATCGTGCATCTTGATGTTCGGATAAATAAGCGGCTTTACATAAAAGCTAAGAAATCAATTTTGTTCCTTCGAGAACCAAGGCTTCCTCGTCAAACATAACATGGCGATCCTGCAAGTCTGAACCAAAAATCTACCAATAGTTTCCAAAAATATTTTTCGCTTACTTTCATTTCATTTTTTTCTTTCACTCACTGAATACCGTCCAACGACCGTAGAACCCAGAGAGTACCCAAGGTATATCCCACTCCTAAAACACCTCTAGGCGACAAAATAGTATACTTAAATTTCTTTCTTTTTGTAATAATTCATAATGCTATGCAAATTGAATGCCTATTACAAAAATTATTTAAGGAAACATGCCTTAAAAACATTAAATGTTTAAAAAATAAATAAATAAATGAGTCTTAAAAATTAAATAATATTTTGGTAATTAGGAAATTCACAAATATAGATAATATTTTAACAGTCAAATAAGAGTTTGACATCATTGTTGCTGAAATTCGTGGTTTGCTAAAGGTAAAAATTGACAACATGGCTGATTTCGATTTACTCACTGCAACTAAAGTTATACCTGAATTCCAAGGAAATCAAAAAGACTTGAATAATTTTTTAAGGCTTAATAGAATTTTACCATGATACTCTTAAACAATCACAGGGATTAATGCTAATCAAGTTTATAATAACCACAAAATTATCAGAAAAGGTTAAAAACAAAATACAATCCTATGCAAGTCCTACAACCCTAGATGAATTCAAAAATACTCTAAAAACTGTTTATAGATAAATTTGTATAACTGTGCGCGATTGAATATACACGCAGATATATGTACGAGTGAAATAGATAAGAATTATCTACGCAGCGCGAGTTCTCAAATCAAATCAAAGTAATCGCAAAAAATCGGGCATAATTTAAAATCTCAGTGCAAAGTGAATCGCAAAGAAAATATTCAATTCCAACCCTATTCCGTTATCTCTCACATTCCATAAGTGCAAGAAAATATTCAATTCTAACCCAAAACGGCGCAGACCAACCCGTTATCCCTCACATTCCATGCATGGTATATAGCAAGAACTCAAGCCTTTATTCAGATCAGGGCCCTCATCACGTAAGGGTGGCGATATCGTTTTCGATATCGACATCGATAGCTATCCTTCACGTTAGCACAAGAAACCTCTATCGTCCAAACGATATCGAATAGACGATTTGGTTTTTACTTCACGAAAGCACTATCACTATCGTTTCGTCGATAGCCACTGCGCGATACCCATTTAGCTATCGTCTTTGTTGTTTAGTTTGGTTTTAGTGTAAATAAAAATTAAATCGTGGAAAAAATGTTTCGCCGCAATATTTTAATGGTACAAAACGCTAACGAAATGGAAAAATATCGCTTAATAAGAAGAAGAAAGGAACTTAGAGATGCCTCTGATCCCCTACAATTTTTTTTTTTTTATTGTTAAGAGATTTTAATGTGTTACAGCTTTATTCAACGCTTTCGTCTTTCAAAGGAAACTTTTGTATTACTTTTGCAAACTATTAATTTGTCAGATGGCTGTCGATCCACCTACATCCCCCCAATATTGAGACTTGCTGCTACATTCGAGATCCTAGGAGGAGGTGGATACCAGTGGCTGTCTGGGAATGATTTTGGGGTTGCTGTTGCACACTCTCGACAATCCTCCAGGTGACCACTAGTTAGCTGGAAGCAAAAATATGTCCGTTATGGATTAAATGGGATATCGATAGCCAAAATGAAAGAGCTGAGATTAAACAATGGTTTCATAGAAAATATGGAATACCAGGGGGTGGGCCTAAGATACACCCTATTCTTATAAATTTATAAAATACAATTTATATAACGACATAATATTATTTTTTTTGTCGTGGGATGTGTATATATATATTTTATTTATATTCTCCACCAAACCGCAACAGCTTACAGCAACAAACACTAAATTTTTTGAAAAGATACTCAATGAATTATATTGACAGATAAAACAATGTTGTGTTCAGTGGCTCTCAAACTTAAAACAACGAGAACGATACACGACACGAGAGCAGTACTGATACGTGAACCAAACTATTGATGATATCGTTTACAGCTATCGCGTAGACGATAGTCGTCAGCAAAGTTACGTGATTAGGGCCCAGGTTGTATATACAACAAAACAGAGCAAATATTTTCTTTGAAATTGTTCCGCAAGCCAAATTAATAGCAGCTGCGCATATTTGTCTGAAAATCTTCAACGCGCATATGAACTGCGCATGTTCTTTCCTGCATTATAACAAAAAGGGGAAAAACCTCGAGCGATAGCAAACCTGTGTTAGTAGGTACAAAAAAATAAGGGAGGGTAAGAAATTTATGAGTGCATATTCAAGTCTTTATTGTAGAGTGAAGTGTCATAGTTGCAAGTTGATTTTTTTTCAGTAAGACAATAACTTCAAAATAACAGAAACAAACATTCAAGTGAAGTAAAAAACAAATTGAATGAACTGTAAGTACATACATGATACAATATTATGTGAGTGCCAAAATGCAAAATAAAGAAGCGCAAAATAATAATAATTTTATCCCAGCGCATTGATTTTGTTGCAAGAGAAAAATAAAATTAAAAAGTGAACGACGACGACGATTAGAGCGCTTAGAAGAGATCTGGGCGCAGGTGTTGGCAAACTACACAAAATGGATATCAGGAAAGGCCAACGATGTTGAGGAGGCAGAAGAGCTTCTTGCAAGCGCAGAAGAGCTCTATCTGGACGTCAAGTGCCGATTGCGTAGCATCATTCAGGAGAAGCAACGACAAGAGACTGAAGCAAGCAATACTGAGCAGGATGCGTGACACGTCGAGGTGTCAATTTAGATGCCAGCGCAACAAGAAATCAAAAACACCTGGGGCGACTTTGATGGCTCGCTGATAAAGTGGCAAGGCTTCCACGACCGGTTTGTTGCAGCCATCCACGATAATGCGCAGATAGCGTCATCTTTTAAATTTCAATACCTGCGCAAATCATTGACAGGCAAGGCAGCGCAGACCATGGGTGAGTAACAACTCACTGACGCCAACTATCTAGAGGCTTGGGAGCGCCTGCGCCATTGCCGTCTTTACCAGCGCAGCGCAGCGCCGACCAGTTGCAGCACATGTCAAATGTAACTCATGAAACCCTAAGACAGCTTAAAGCCCAAGGATTGCCGGTAGAGCTTTGGGATATGATGATTGTCCACATGCTTCATGAGCGCCTCGATTCGGACACTGCGCGTCAATGGGAGCTGCAGCGCCAATCAGAAACGCCATCTGCAAGTGAGATGCTATCATTCTTGGATAAGCAAGCAAGCGCAATGGAGCAGCCCACAACATCGCAACATAGCAGGAATCGCGCAGCAAATCAGCGCATAGACAACTTTGTTGACAACAACGCAGCGGGCCATAACAGCATGCCGGTAACAAGATCAGCCGATCGACGACGTTGTCAAATGTGTGGTGAAGACCATCCGCTCCATCACAACCACATCAACCTAAATAAATTCATTTGTATCCATTAATAAGTGCACTGCCATCGCTACCTGAGATACTATTTCAAGTGCATACACTACTATGGAGCGAATGACCGAAGGCAAAAGACAAACAACAAACGAAAATATTAAGGGTTCATGTTACCACCAAAAGTATTTACTGCATGGCCCTCGTTGTATAGTATATTATTGAGATATGTTTGAACATCTGACTAATAATACTGATATGACGATACACAAGGTGTGAAGTGATTGGGGTTCAATTATCGAAGGCCATGGAATTAGGAAATTGAATGAATAATTGAATGAAAATTGAACACTTATGTTTAGTATAAAAGGAAAATGAAAATCTAAAACAAATGTTGTCTTTTCCCAACCGCCAACCAGTGTGTTATTATTTCCAAGAGCAACTCGCTCGATTTTATAACATACATTCTCTGCTCGCTCTATGATATAGCGTTCTCGCTTATAGAGGTAAACGACGGCGTAATAGCCAACGTTTTGAGTACGAAATAAAAATAAAGAAAAAAACCCAATAGATCCACTAAGGGGATCTTTACGCTCACATTTCGGCAAACATCCCTGTTGCCCTTGAAGAAGAAGACCAGACGCCGACAGTTCACATCACACAACGCACAGTGAAACATGTGTATAATTTCAGTCATAATTGCAAAAGGAAAAAAGAAAAAAAAAATATTTTAACTCAACCTGTGTGTAGAACATCATCAACATTAGATAATTTTTCTTAAATTATTCTTTACAAAGTTATTCTTATTACCTGAAAACAAGTAAAAAAAATCACACAAAAAGAAGTGCATTTATTTTAATCGAAAAATTGTGCGTGTTGCAAAATGGCGGCAGTAAGCACCAAAAATAGCTATGCATCAATCATTTCTTCCATGAAAAAAAAAAGAAAAATTATTTTAACTCAATTGTGTGTAAAACATCATCAATATTAGATAATTTTTCAAAATTATTCTTTACAAAGTTATTCTTATTACCTGAAAATAAGTAAAAAATCACACAAAAAGAAGTGAATTTATTATAGTAGTATTATAAATTATTTAACTGACTTAGTTCAAAACATAACCTCAAATATTTCATGGTTAACGTTGAAAAATCACTCAGGAGTTGTTCGCAATACGAACACATTATCATTCTTGATCACTTGACATTAAAACTTTACGGTAAAAATATACTATTATTTTGAATAAACATCTTAACATAAAACATTTACATAAATTTGTGTAAGAATGTTTACGATTTGTTGAAACTAATATTTTACATACCAATATTCACAGTTCGTTTAAGATTTTTTTAATTGACAAAGAATATACAAGTTAACATTCTAGTTCCCATATTCCATAAATAGTATCCAGGCAACGAAAATCTAAGGGATGCAGACCTATCATAAAACCGATCGTAAAACCGAAAAACAGTTTTACGATATCCTAAACTAACAATAAGAAAAACAACATCCGGCACATTAGGTTCGACCAATTCCAGGAAGGACTAATTATTTTTAATATTATATATTTTGGATCCAAAAATAAAAAGTACTGTCAATTTGGCAGTTTGTGCAATGAGTTATGAAAAAAAGTTGCAGTGTTTTTATGGGAATTTCCTCTACTGTATTCGCTTGAATCATTTGTTCAATTAAAATACGAAGGATTATTTTTTTTGTTTTTTTTTTATTTGGCAGAATACTTAAGAGGGAAGAAAAAGAAAAGAAAAAAAAAAGCAATTTACAATTACAGGAGAATTTGAGGCTTGACGGGATATTACCGTAAGCTTATAAAAAATTATGCTGACTTAGTGAAACCCTTATAAATTTATAATTTATTATTTTCGAAAATAATTGAAACTGTCACTTTAGCTCATTCGCCGAGTTCTGTAATGGGGGTGAATATAAAAGATTTATGACAGAAAATGAGAATTGTTTCAACAGTCACATTAAAACAAATTTGTAAAAAACTAAATAATGAAAAAATCACAACGCCAGGACCCATGTACTGTAACTGAGGTGATAACTTTTCGCATCGTTAAAAAATGAAACAACTCATTCCTCAGTTATCGCCTCTGGAAGAAATCGGGTTTCTGTAACTGAACCCGATAAACTCAGTGGAAGGCGATAAGTCGAACTGTCAATCTTCTGACAAAAAAAAAAAAAAAACAAATAAAGTAGTTGAGAATATTTAAAATAAAAGTAAAACTTAAGTAAATAATAATAATTTGGAGTCGACCAACGGCGCAACAGGATGCGTTTACATCGCGATAACACCAACCCCTTCGAAATGACAGTAGAGAGATTTCGGGAGCTGTACCGACTTAGTCGGGATGCAGCTCTCGTTCTCTTCAAAGAGATGGGCCCACATATGAATCAGGGATAGAGGATGACCTTTATTCCCATCCCTGTTCGTACCTGTGCGGCACTGCATTTTTTTGGATCAGGATCCTACCAAAGGGACGTATTGCAAGATTTCGCAGCAGCAATGAGCCGAACAATGGTGTCCCGCATAGTATCCGAAGTGGCCGGGATTCTTCAGGACAAACTAGCTCCCCAATAGATAAATTTTTCCAAAGATGAAGAATACGATATGATCAAACAGAGGTAAATATGAAAAATATTTTTGAAGTTATTTTTATTATTATACATATTTTATTACTAGATTTTTCAACGAGAACGGATTTCCCGGTTTTATTGGAGCAATCGACTGCACCCAATTGAAGATCCTCAAACCGAAAATAGAAGTCGAAGCTTGCTACCTCAACAGCAAGCAGACAAGTAGAGCGTGCTCACAACATTCTCAGTGAATTAAGTAGAATATTAATGATACAAAATTGTACGAATTTCGAAGAAGTATTCGACAGTGTCAAAAGCTTAAATAATTAAATTCAAACCGTAACAGGATTTAGACTTTTAGAGTTAAATTAATTCAATAATTGAATCGTTTATTTTCAAAACATGACATGTCCACAATTTTCCGAAAATCGTTTCTTATTTTTTTATTTTTATTTGAGAACAACTACGTTGACTTCTGAAATATGACATGTCCAGCTATCATACATACGTTTTTATAGCGACTGTAAATATTTGTTTATTTTTAAAACATGATATGTCCAGGACATGTCATGTTTTGAAAATAATAGAGTAACAAGTAGGCTTGGACTTATCGTTTTTTGATTGTCAATTTTATTCTGGCTATTACAAAATTGTTTTGGTGAGGTTGAAGAGTTTGTTTCTTAATATTGTTAGTGAAAGAAGTTGATTTTTGATAAGTAAGTAATTAGGTGTGAAAATAAGTGGCTGGTTTGGTAATATATGTTCTTGTCCTATTATTGTTAGAAAATAATGAATAGTTCTGAAGAGTCCTTACTTGCTGAATCAGATGAAGAGCAGTCTTTAGGAAATAAAAGCAAGCGAAAGAGGGGAATACGCAACACTCAAAAGTATAAGCGCAATGTGACAAAAGAAAAAAAATTAAGATTTTTACCATAACGCTTGCGGAGGTGGATCGTCTTGCTTTTTTGCAGGCACATGGTAAGTCTCCTAATGATCGTCATGGATTCAATCCCAAAGCACATTCCAAGACACAGGTGATTGTTGAAAAGATGTTTGATTTTGTAAAATCCTTACCTAAAAAGGAAACTCATTATGGAAAAGAGTGTATCTATCTTGATTCTCGTCTTAACATTAAAATTTTGCATCAGATGTTTACTAAGGGACATGAAGCAGAACAAGAGAAAATAAGTTATTATTATTTTTATAAATTTTATCGACAAAACTTCGGTTATCGATTTGGAAGGCCACAGATAGATGTTTGTTCCAAATGCGAGGAGCTATCTGTTAAAATAAAATCAGCAACGTTGTGTGAAAATGTTAGGAGAGTTGCAACTGCTGAGAAAATTGTTCATCTTCGTCGAGCTAAGAAGTTCCATCAAAAAATACAAGATGTAAGAAAAATCATTAAAGAAGACGAAAATTCGTATGGAATTATTTTTGACTATATACAAAATCTTCCACTGCCTCATATTCCAGTCCAAGAAATTTTTTACTACAGGCAGTTGTGGGTAAATGTTTTCGGAATTTTCGACATAAAAACAAAGAAAAGTACCTTTTATCTTTACCACGAAGGCATAGCCAAAAAATCTCCTAACGAAGTTTGCAGTTTTGTTTGGCATTATATTCAAAACAATATTCCGAACAATGCCAAGAAGCTGTACGTGTTTTCTGATGGTTGCGGAGGACAGAATCGAAACCATACAGTGGTGCGTTTTATGCACAGTTTAGTTTCGGAAGGTCGCTTCGAAAATATTTATCAATATTTTCCGGTTCGTGGTCACAGCTTTTTACCATGCGACAGCACTTTTGGGGTAATCAAACGAAATCTTAAAAGATATGACAGAATCTCTGGAGTATATAGATTCTGTCATATCGGGGAGTATATTGAAAATGCAAGCAACCTTTTCACCGTTCGTTATGTTAAAACAGAAGATATATTAAATTTTTCAGCGTGGTGGCCCCTTCATTTCAAAAAACTAGTACTATCGGAGGAGTCTTTTGGAAAAAAAAGTACCAAGGAACTTGAAGGTGTCGTTTAATATATGCAATTTTGGAATGTTTGTTTACCACCAAAATAAAATAGAAACACACGATTTCATCGATGGACTTGTGACGCACACATTTAAACTTAAAAAGTTCAATATCCCGATCGCGTTTCCAACTGCTCATGTTTATGACATCTGTAACACGATCGATGAAAAAAAAATCGAAGACATACGAAAAGTTATTCAGTATGTCCCGGAAGAGTTTCAAGAGTTTTACCATTTAATACTCGCCTGGAAGACCACTAGTAGTTCTTCTGAAAGAAGCAACGTAGTAAATAATGTTGAAAGTTGTTGTTCTGATGTTGGAGAATAAAATAAAAAAAAACATGTTCAACTAAATTTTTGGCAAGCATTTTCATTTGGTTTAACTTTTTCTTATTTTCTGACCGATTTTCATAATGGAATTAAGATAAGTCTAACTACTTACAAAAAATATTTTAAGGGTTTTTATTTTCAAAACATGACATGTCCAAAACGGTTTTTGATTTTTATCTTTTTTTATTACCATTGTTTAAATCCCTAACGAACGGAATGTTACAAGAATTCTCAAGACCTAGGATTTTCTTTTTTATTTAAGTTATACTCCTACGCAAACATAAAATAATCAGTTTTTTTCGTTTCCTGAAAAATTTTAAAATGTGGACATGACATGTTTTGAAAATAAACGATTCAATTAAGATATGGATCCACAAAATATTAAAGAACTAGTCCTACTAACAGAAATTTATGAAGAACTTTTAAATATTGTTATTGCTGCGAAGGTAAATGAATTGCTTTCAGAAACCCTTAATATTAAAGATATTCACAAAATAATATCACAGGAACATGAAGATATTTCTATCATAAATATTTTAGAATATTCAAACATTAGTCTTGTAAAAACTAAAGATTATTTAGTAACAAAAGTATACAAATATCTGTAGCGTTTACACATAAGAACAAAATTGTAAGTGTAAACCTTTCCTATTTTTAGTTCTTATTTTTAGTTCTTACAAAAATTTAAAAAGTCGCCATATTATTTCCTGCCAAATAATTATTCTCTATTGTTCTTTCAATATTAAATTGTAATTTTTTTAATAAAGTAGTTACAAATTAATAAAGTTAATATAATAATAAAATAAAATATGATAAAAAGTGTGCCTATAAGAGGGCATTTTTGACAGAAAACAAATTAAGACTACAAACTAAATTACCTAAAATGGCGTACCCAATGAGGGAAATCGGCGGTGGAATACCACCCCAACAATTCAACCGAAACCAGAACAACAACAACAGTAATCGCCGCAGGAGACCTCGGGATATACAGAGAATGGCTGCTTTCAACGAGCAAGCTCAAAACAATGCACCATGGTCAGCGCAAATGGACGTTCAGGATAAGCAAGAAGAAGCGTTCCAACGACTCCCACGCACTAGCCAGCATAAGAACACCCGGACACAACAACCAAGGAGAGGCGCCATACCAATTCCGATTGCTACTAAGGAGACTCCTCCCAAGATGGCGTTCTCTACACCGGCAATTGCCGAGGCAGTAAACCCGTAAACACTTGGACAAAATTTTGACTTCTCAGGATACACGCCCCTGATCCGTCAAGTATACGATAGGATGTGTGTTGAGAACCAGCGACTACCGCGTGAACTCCCATACTGCATTTATCAACATGCAATGGTTGAGATGCTTAATGCATATTTATTGTATCACGCTAAGCAAGTATGTCCTCAAATAAACATTTTCTAGAATAATTGTTTCGTGCCATAAACCATATTTGGCGTTTGGGACATTTTTTCTATATAATTTTTGTCAGAATTGTTTTGTTCCACGTGCATATTACGGTGACAAGGGATAGAAAAAATACTAAGAATGTTGAGAATTGGTTTGTCCTACGTGCACTTGTGTTAAAGAAATGTTGTTTATGGGACAATGATCGCAAACAAAATTTTAGTATTGGTTTGTGCTGCCAAAGTGGAAGAACGTGCGATGTCGGTGAAGTTTAAATTTTTTTTTTTTTTTGCAATAAACGCTATGTCATCCGAACCTGATTCTGTGGCCAGCGGCATAACTTTCAACCGGTCAGAGGCATTTACACCATTGACATCGTCGACGATATCTACAACCAACAAGAAAAAACAAGACGTTGCATAGGACACATCCACTTAGATGTCAGAGAAAATTCGCCTGCCTTTGGCAGCCAATCTAATAGAACAGGAGTTACGAACACGTATATACATACTATACATATATGAGCATACGTCTTTGAATTTATTTATAAGTCTCTCACAATTCATTTTAATTCTTTTTAGTGTACCTAAGCACTTTTGATATTCATGAATTAGAATTCTTTCCCACGACAAATAAAATCAAATGTACCTATCTTATTATTATTAAAATGTATCATATTAATTCTTTTCAAAATGTATCATATTAATTCTTTTCAAAATGTATCATATTAATAAAATATTATTTTGCTTAGCATGACAAAAACATGTAGGTATAAAACTCTGTCACAAACAAGAATGTCTGTTCAATTGTTAATAAAGATTTAAACAGAGCAAAGCTCTGCAGAAAAATTATTTTTTTTAATCAAGCCGTACACATAACATACACATACATAACACATACACATAACTCAGGCACAAGCTCTAATTAACCAATCGAAAACAGTGGAGGCAGGACCAAAACCTATCAGTATAGAGGATTATAAAAGAAGAAACAGCATAAAACGGTGACCTGAAGCAAACATTCCACCAGTAAGCAAAAGAGGGGGAAAACAGGTGAAGCTTAAACAACACCTCATCGAGCTGTATAGACTAGCAAACATACCTGGCCTAACTACAGAAGGAAGACAAAAATATCTAAAAGAGATAAGAAATCTAAAGGGAGCTATCCGCTCCTCCAGGCAGAAGAAAAATAGACAAAGACAACAAGACGAAAAGGAGTTCCATAACCTATTTGAGAAAATGGTAGAGCACAACAAAAAGCGTCTCTAAATAGTGGGTAAAGGACAATCGAAAATAGAAGAGGTAGTTGTGAACAACAACGGACCTCAATTGAATAAACTTAATGAAAAATCTAACTATGAAATAGACTTTTTATCAATTTTATTAGTTATAATCAGGGATAGGATTATGCTAACTTTGCCTCTTTTTTTTGGTTAAACGGAAGATGGAATCGACTTTACACAAACATGTTTCACACCCTGGTGATTCCAAATAAATGTATTTTATTTTGCTTTTTTTTGCCTTTTTATACCATATTTGCCTTTTTTTGCTTGCGTTCAACTTGATGGTGTGACGAAAACAATAGAACTCATTAGCTGGAAGTGCGCTTCTTTACGTGGTCGGTTGCTTGTATCTCGGAGTGATTTTAATAAAAATAACTGGACAATTATAGTGATAAAATGCCTAAAACAGCTGTAAAAGAGGAAATAAAATTGAAAAATTTTGTATTGAAATACGGACCTGATTATTTTTCATCTGATGGAAAAGTGCTTTTGTGCAAATTGTGTGGTGTAAAAGTCAACCATGAAAAAAAATATTTTATAGAACAACATATTAATAGAGCGAAACACCAGCAAGGATTAGCTCTAAAAAAAAGCCAAAAACTCAAACGATTACATCTTTCGTAACTGGAACAAACAAAAATGAGTTTTACGCCGATATGACGAAAATTTTGTTAGCATGTGACATACCGTTGTATAAAATAAATCGTTTAGAGTTTCAGTTTCAGAGTGTAACCACCAACATTGCCCAGCTTTTTGATGATTCGATGCGACTGTTGTGGCCAGATGAACTTAAGAGAGAAAGGATTTTGTTGTTCGTAACAGACGCTGCACCGTATATGAAAAAGAGTGGCAAATCTCTGCAAGTGCTGTATCCGAAAATGGTTCACTTAACTTGCGTCGCTCACGGTGTACATAGAGTATGTGAAAACATACGCAGTCACTATTCAAAAGTTGATGCCTTCGTGTCGAATTTGAAAAAAATATTTTTGAAGAGTCCGTCTCGGATTGCTGTTTTTAAAGAGATGGAACCTGAGCTGCCGCTACCGCCTCAACCTGTAAGTTTGTTTAAAACTGAATTTGAATTCATATTTTTAAATCAACATAATATACGTTTAAACTAGGTTTTAACTTGGTCGGGTACTTGGTTAGAGGCAACAACATATTATGCGAATTATTTTGCTGGGATCAAAAAAATCGTCAGCGCTCTTGAAGATGATGCAAGCTGTGTTACTTTTGCGAAGAAATTGATTGAAGATGAAGAATTGCAAGCGCAGCTGGCGTACATTAAAGTCAATTTTGGATTTTTAGTCGACCCGGAAAAAAATATTTTCCAAGACTTGCAAAAAACAGGTATTTTTGAGATTCTGTACCTACAATTTAAGCTAACGATATTCTCTTTCAGGAAGATCAATTTGCGAAGTCTTCCCGGTCTTAAAAGACATTGAAGAAAATCTAAAAAAAGAAAAAGGGCCTATCGGAAAGGAAGTCCTGAAAAAGTTTACTGCCGTTTTTAATGGAAACACAGGGCTAAAGATAATGGAACAGATACATTCTGTTATAAATGGTGACGTGGATGGCAGACTTCCAAAAAACATTGACGTAAATAATGTTGAATGTTTCAAATGGGCTGCACTCGTCTCAACTCAAGTGGAAAGATCCTTTAGCTCCTTCAAGGCGCTTCTTAGAGACAACAGGAGAAGATTGCTCCCTGAAAACTTTAAAAAAACTGTTGGTAGTCCAGTGCTACTATAATTAATTAGTTTTTGTTTGTTTTTGTTTGTTTTAACTTTGTTTTTTTTTTATAATAAATGCCTTTTTTAAGTGTTTTTGTTTCTTTTTGCTTTGTTTTTTTGTTTTTTATAATAAATGCCTTTTTTTGCCTTTTTTAGTGTTTTTGTTTGCCTTTTTTGATTTTTTTTGGTCAACAAAATCCTAACCCTGCATAGGACACATCCACTTAGATGTCAGAGAAAATTCGCCTGGCTTTGGCAGCCAATCTAATAGAGCAGGCACAAGCTCTAATTAACCAACCGAAAACAGTGGAGGCAGGACCAAAACCTATCAGTATAGAGGATTATAAAAGAAGAAACAGCATAAAACGGTGACCTGAAGCAAACATTCCACCAGTAAGCAAAAGAGGGGGAAAAAGGATAATTAAGAAAAAATTAAATAATATCGTAAAAAAAGAAATCATAAAAAATAATATTATAGGCAGACGAATATCTGTGAAAAAAAAAAATAAAAAAAAAAATTTTTTTTTAAATATATGTGGGATGAGAAACCAGACTCGAACGCACGACTGACATCGGACCTTTACATTGACTGCCACAGAAAACATACACACACACGCTACACAACGAAACGCACACGAAACCTAGACGACGAAAGACGAACAAGAAAACGGGTCCCCTCCATCGGGTTTAGATAAAATATAATGTAGTATAAAATTGTCATTGAGACTGGCCGGTCGTGTCGCTACAAAGTACATATGTGAAATTAATATACAATAAATGTAATCCATCAAATGATCCGCGCAGTTTTATTTTCGATAAATCTGTAAGATAATCCTACAAATTGGGGACTCGTCCGGGAAATATCAATAAAGTTGTGTGAAAAATAGGTCATCGTCATATACCTAAAATAAATGAATCAATAAAGTTGTGCAAAAAAAAAAAAATAGGTCTTCATACCTAAGATACATTAATAATCAAAGTAGTGCGCGCATTCAAAAAAAAATAGGTCTTCATACCTAAATAACTCAAATTCAAAAAAAAAAAATTGTGAGCGCAGTCGAAAAGAAAATTGTGCATATAGAAAAAGGTACAGTAAAAGGTACACTCGAAGTGCATCGAAAAAACAAAGGAAAAAAAACCTATGTACATACCACATACGGTTAACAAAAAAAAAAAAAAACAACAATAAGAAAGGGCTTCAGCCGTTAGCGGTGTTAGTGCATGTGTGGTAGAAACAAAGAAAAAACTGTGTATTATAATCCACACACGCATGAAGATCATCGTGGCTGCTTGCTCCAACGAGACGATGTGAAGGGAGCACACTAGCGACCACTTAAATAATTAATTCATTAATTGTTTTGAATCCAACCATGCTTCGATACTTGACACTTAAGTTCCCATAACATACATTGCCCTAAGCACAAGATACATTCAATCAAAATATAATGTAAAGCATTGGCTTGCCTTCTACGTCAGGGTAATTAAAAGATATACTCGAGCATATATGTGACTCGTAGTCAACATTATAATTATCAAAAAATATCATATTACTCTGATGACACGAACTGAAAGAATATAACATGAGCATAATAAAATATTAATGATCTGATGGTATGCGATCAGCGGTCATTTGTTTGGACTGAGAAATATGTCAACTAAACATTTTGTGGCTGGACGTTCACCCTCGGTGTATCGTACAAATTATGCTGAGTATCGATTAATAGGTTCAAGAATCGAAGTGTGGATCGATTTCAATAACAAATCATTTTATATAAATAGGAACTACATTTTTGAATAAAACTGTCTTCGTCTGTAGACACTAAAGAAGAAGTAACGTCTTTTTATTACTTGAGAAGCTTACGAGCTACAAGTACAATTTGACAATTATTTCAATTGGTTCTAAGGTCAAAACCTCGAGTGCGTTAGCCAGAGGTCTGAGCTGAGGCATTTATGCCAGGCGATTTGATACAAGGATCCCTTTGAGAAACGTCAGTTTAAACATTACAACGAGTTATTGAGGGAAAGCCGCGTCCAGGCGATTCGAGGCTGTATGCTGCTGGTTGTCGTTGTTGGTGATTGCTGTTTGTATGGAAGTGAAACCGGTGTAGCTGTTTTTTATGTTGTATTGTGTATTGGAAACAAAAGTAAATAAGGTAAGCGTACCGACCGAGCCATATATTTTTGTTGTTTCTTTCTTTTATTGTATACGATATTTTACCTAGAATTGACATAGATTGTGAGGGGTATATAAATTTAGAGTTAGGAAGATGGAGAGGGAAGACATTTTAAAAATGACCGTGGACGGACTGAGACAGAAATTGACAGAACTGAATTTGAACACGACCGGACTGAAACGAACTCTTCAGGACAGGTTGATCGATCATTTCGGGTTGGATCGTGACGGGGAATGCGATCAGTATGAGGAGGCCAGGGGCGATCCAGAGCCAAGACAGGCCGAACTAATAAGGGCGCGCAATTTCACTCTTCGTGATATAGAAGATTCCATGATTCATTTCGATGGAACCGAGTCCATGGACATTAATCTGTGGATTCAGGATTTCGAAGAGAACGCTATGGCTGTCGACTGGGACATCATTCAAAAATACATTTATGCCAAACAACTCTTGAAAGGTGCCGCCAAAATGTTTATAAGAGGTCAGACGGGAATAAAGAACTGGGTTACGCTCAAGAACGCTCTCATTAAAGAGTTCGGAGTGAAGATTTCCTCGGCCGAAGTTCACCGTAGGCTTAGGTCGCGAACGAAAAAACAAAGCGAATCTCATTTGGAATTTCTTTACGGTCTGCAAGAGGTTGGGAAACCAATTGGGCTGGACGACGAAAGTCTTATACAGTACTTCGCTGACTGGATACCCGATATTAGACAAAACAAAACGATGCTGTACCAAGCGACAACTCTAGAGGAATTGAAATGCCAAATAAAAGCATACGAGCGATCAAAGGGATCACACTCGCAGTCCTCAAACTCGAGAGGGAACTCGTTTGGAGGAAATGCTAATGCAGGCGTCCGGGTGAAGGAAGAGAGAGCATCAAAATCATGCTACCGTTGTGGAGGGCTGAACCACGTCGCCAGAGATTGCGTAGTGAGAGCAACAATAAGGTGCTTTAAATGTAATCAACCAGGCCATAGGGCGAGGGAGTGCAAAGTCAGTACACAACCGATTCAACGGGGTATCGACAGCCGAAACGGACAACCTGCTCCATCAGGTAACCGGAATTCGTGGCCCGAAGCCAGAACGAACTTGGCAGTTGGGACGAATCGTGTATTTAAAGATATATCTGCCGGAGGTGTGACAATTAATGCTTTGGTCGATACCGGAAGTGACCTTTGCCTTTTGAGGTATGATTGCCTGGGGCTAATGGAGTTCGTAGAACTCGAGGCGGAGAAGAGAAATCTCTTAGGCATCGGACAGAATAGGGTGTCGACGATAGGAAAGGTTACTTTGCAGGTAGAGGTGGATTATATCGTTTTGCCGATTAATTTTCACGTTGTCCGTGAAATGGACATGCCGTACTCGGCGGTGATAGGCAACGACGTCCTGGAGATGGTGAATTTGGTTATTACTGACACGAGTGTAGAGTTTCGTTCTAGAAACAGTTCGTTTGAGAATGAGTGTACCGGAATTGAGGTACGAGAAAATAAATTTGCCAATCTGGACGGACGTGACAATGAAGGTTTGAATACCGGAACGTGTTGTGGCGTAAGCGCCGTGAATGTCAGTGGTGATGCCAGTAAGCATCGTGGTTCGAGCAGTTTTGAACTCGGATGGGAATTTAACGAAATCTGTTTGGCTGCGCAAGAGGGTATGTTTGCTAGAGAATTGGAAATAGGTCATCTTCACAGTAAAGTCCGTGAGGCTCTACTACCGATGATTGAAGGTTATGTTCCAGTCGGAAATGAACCATCACCGATAAAGATGAAACTTATTTTGAAAGACGATGTGCCTGTTTTCCAAAGACCGAGAAGGATGGCGTACGCTGATCAGGTTCTGGTTCGAGAACAGATCGAGGTTTGGCTTAAGGATGGGATTGTACAAAGGAGTAAATCCGAATATGCATCACCGATCGTGTTGGTTACAAAGAAGAATGGAACCAAGAGATTGTGTTGCGACTACCGGAGGCTGAACGAAAAAATAACCCGAGACAATTTTCCAATGGCACAAATAGACGAGGTGCTGGAGCGCTTACAAGGAGCGAAGGTCTTCACTGCATTGGACTTAGTCAATGGTTTCTTCCATGTTCCTATGGAAGAACAATCTAGAAAATATACAGCGTTCGTGACCCAAGAAGAGCAGTTCGAATTTCTGTATGTGCCGTTCGGTATTTCGAATTCTCCAGCCGTATTCGCTAGGTTCATCAATGCAATCTACAGAACTTTGATCCAAGAGCGAGTGGTGGAAGTTTATATGGACGACCTCATCATACCATCCAAGGACGAAGAGGAAGGCATTGAAAAGCTGAAGTTAGTCCTAGAAGTTGCCTCAAGGTATGGTTTACGACTTAACTGGACGAAATGTCAATTCCTCAAGAGGAAGATTGATTTCCTCGGGTACGTAATAGAAGATAGTACAATTAAGCCATCCATAGAAAAAACGAAAGCGATTACCGAGTACCCGATGCCGAGAGATCTGAAGGCGCTTCAACGCTTCCTAGGTCTGACCTCATATTTCCGAAGGTTTGTTGAAGGTTATGCTACAATTGCCAAACCGTTGTCTGATCTAATGAAAAAAAATGTCAAGTTCGTGTTGGAGGCAGAACAACTAGTCGCTTTTGAACACCTTAAAGCAGCGCTAGTCAATGGACCGGTCTTAAGATTATTTAACCCCAAGGCCGAAACGGAAATCCATACAGATGCGTGTAAGTTTGGATACGGAGCTGTCCTACTGCAGAAGGACGCCGAAGATCAAATGCTGCATCCGGTGCAGTACATGAGCCGGAAGACCACTAAGTCTGAGGAAACTTATCATTCGTACGAATTGGAGGTGTTGGCGATTATTGAGGCGCTGAAGAAGTGGCGAGTGTATGTGTTGGGTTGCAAAATTAAGATCATCACGGACTGCAACGCTTTTGCACAGACCATGAAGAAACAAGACGTTCCACTCAGAATAGCTCGATGGGCCATGTTTTTGCAGGAATTCCATTATGAAATCGAGCACAGGTCGGGTACGAAAATGAAGCACGTAGATGCTTTGAGCAGAGTTTACTGTCTAATGGTAGAAGATTCAGTGAACCACAGGATAAGAGAAGCCCAGAACAAAGACGACTGGATCCGAGCTGTTCGGAAGATTCTGGAAAAGGACGAATACGAAGACTTCTTCATGAAGGCAGACGTGCTTTGCAAGGATCCCATTAAGGAGCTTGTAGTAGTACCATCGACTATGGAGAAGGAGCTAATCGGAATCGCCCATCAGCAAGGACATTTTTCGGTCAAGAAGACACAGGATCTTCTTGAGAAGACGTTTTTCATACCTGAGATAACGAAAAAGGTAACGGAAGCTGTTAGAGGGTGTGTAAAGTGCCTTATCGCTGATTCCAAAGTGGGGAGGAAGGAAGGATTCTTGAGACCGATCGATAAAGAAGACAGACCATTGGGGACCTACCATCTTGACCATGTTGGGCCGATGGAACAAACCCATAAACTGTACAATCACATTTTGGTGGTTGTCGATGCCTTCTCTAAATTCGTCTGGCTTTATCCAACGAAGAGTACGGGAACGGCGGAAGTGATAGACCGTCTAAGGAAACAGGCGACTACTTTTGGAAACCCTAGGCGAATAATCTCTGACAGAGGAACTGCCTTCACCTCACGTGTCTTTGAAAATTACTGCGAAGAGGAAGATATTCAACATCTTGTGATTGCTACTGGAGTTCCCCGCGGTAATGGCCAGGTGGAAAGAATCCACAGGATAATCGTGCCGATGCTGGCAAAGGCGTGCGTTGGGAGTGCTGCCAACTGGTACAAGCATGTTGATCGGGTGCAACAGGTTATTAACAATTCACCATCAAGAAGCACCAAGATGAGTCCTTTCCGAATACTCACCGGACTGGAGATGCGGATTCCTGATAATCCTGACATGCGCGAGTGGTTGAATGAAACGGCAACTCAAGAGTTAGACAATGACAGGGATTTGTTGCGAGCGGAGGCCCGTCAGAATATCGAAGACGTTCAACTAGAAAACAAGAGGACGTTCGACAAGAACCGAGTTCCGGCAAGGGAATATGACCATAACGCGCTAGTCGCCATCAAGCGCACGCAATTCGGAAGCGGCATGAAACTTCGACCGAAATTTTTGGGACCTTATAAGGTAATTGCAAGACATAACCATGGGAGGTACGATGTGGTGAAGATTGGTGAACATGAAGGTCCAACCAAAACCACGACAGTGGCTGAAAACATGAAGCCCTGGTCTCCCTCGTTCGGGACGAACGAACCGTCAGGATCGCCGATTGTGGGATGAGAAACCAGACTCGAACGCACGACTGACATCGGACCTTTACATTGACTGCCACAGAAAACATACACACACACGCTACACAACGAAACGCACACGAAACCTAGACGACGAAAGACGAACAAGAAAACGGGTCCCCTCCATCGGGTTTAGATAAAATATAATGTAGTATAAAATTGTCATTGAGACTGGCCGGTCGTGTCGCTACAAAGTACATATGTGAAATTAATATACAATAAATGTAATCCATCAAATGATCCGCGCAGTTTTATTTTCGATAAATCTGTAAGATAATCCTACATATACATATGTATTCTTTAAAATTATTATGTATCAAAAAAGCTTATGGAAAATCTGACTAATATTATCGAAGAACTTCACCACATCTTGAGAAACCTGAGAAAAGACGGACCGAATAGAAAAAGGTCAAAAGAGTCAGGAAAACAAAAAAAAGAACATGACTCTTAGAACAAACATTATCGGAACAAGGGAAAAACGACCTTCGGCCACTTTACGATAATTTATATAGATATCATAAAGAGGCCTTAGAAAGAATTACAGCTAGTATAAAGCAAGAAGACATAGAAAAAGAACCAATTTTAGTAACAACAAAAAATACAGACAAAATGGCAGAATTTGATTTTAGTAAGGCACAAAAGTTGCCTGTACTTAATTGCGAGACAAATGACAAAAGAGCAGAAAATATTAGGGATTTCATAAATAATATAGAGTTTTACCATGATACATTAAATGAACTTTCAAAACCTATGCTAATCAAATTTATATTGAAATGTAAAATCCAAGGAAGGACATTGACTGAATTAGGAACCGCAAAAATTATAACAATTGAACAATTAAAACAAAATTTAATTGCGAAATGCGGAGATAAGGACACAATAGAGAGTATTCAAGCTAAACTAGATAGATCACGTCAAAAAAATCGACCTATGCGAGAATTCGTGTCAGAAATAGAACACTTAGTATCAAAAATGACAGAATTAGAAATAACCATACAAGGGGAGCAGTCTAGAGAAACATTAACAGCAGCAAATGAACGTAGAGGTTTAGCGTTTTTAAAACAAGGAGTTAATGATAGATACAAGATAATTTTGGATAGTGCAAGGCATACAAAAATGCAAGATGCTATAACACATCTTTTAGAGTTAGCTCCAAGTACAGCCCAATTAACAGAGAAAATATCAGATATGCCAACAATTTTAGTTATTCTAATGCCCAAAACCAAACAAACCAGGGTTTTTCACCTCGGAGTTTTCACAATAACTACCGAAATAATGCTAATAATTCTAGTAACATGAATAGAAATTTTACACGACAAACAAATTTTCGTAGCAATTACTTTCAAAATTTTCCAAGGCAAAATAATTTTAACAATAATAACAATTACCAACGATCATATTACCAACCAAGTTTTAATTCGCCACAGAATAACAATTCTATTCAATATAATAACACTAATAGAACCAACCCAACCAAATATTGTAAGACAGAAAATTGTAAATACAAACAAAAAATATCAAATAACAAACTAAGCAAGATCCCTTGATGTACAAGTATCGCATAAAAAAGAAGAAATCATTCCATGTTATGATTTCTCCTTTTTATCCCAGGAAGGGTGGGTGAAGGGATCGCACCAGCGATCACTTAATTAATTGCCTCAAACCTCAAAACAATTAATAGAACATTCAACCTGCTTCGATGTTTAATATCCATATTCCCATCGCATTACATTTCATGATCAGCTATAGCAAAGCCAAAGCACAAACAATACAACATTCATATTCATATCCGTTGGCACACTCAGTGCATTGTGCATATAGCTATGAATAAATGCTCATATAGTTCAACTGGTACCTTATGACACCAAATATACAACAACACTTTCAGTGATTGAAGAAAAACAAACATAATTAAGGGTCGCTGACTTATGGTAGTAAAATATGCATCATAAGCAAGCTAGCCCAAAACACTTGAAGTGCATGGCTATTATGCTGATGCTGCATTTTATGGGAATTCTTATTGAATATCGAAGTATTTTCCATTTTCCTATATTCAACAATCAATGCACTCCCTTTTCAAACCCATTAAACGTGCATTGAATCCTATAGCAACTACAAACAAGCACACTTGTATTGTGCTCATGTTGCATATTTTCTGTTTCGTCGTGTCGATGTCGGGTGACGAGCCATCGAGGTGACACTCTGTTTCGGACGGTTGACACTACAAGATCTCTTTTTCTCTGATTCTTATTACAAATTCCTTACTAGATTTCTTATCTAAATTACATAAATTAAAATATCTCGATGTAAATCTATCTATAGTTATCTACAGATATTTAAGTAATAAAAAAATAGTTAAATAAGTAAACATTGTTTTTTTTTTGGAAGACAAAGCATATCAAAACATAACACCGGTAAAAGGTAAGACCCCTTTCGAGAATCGTGCTTCTCGAATCAAAAAACTTAAAAAGCGCAACAAAAAAATTGCGATAAATTATTTTATTGACAAATTTTGTATAAAAAGAGAAGAATAAAATTAAAACACACTTCTTATTCTGCATTCAAAGATTGTGTTTCACTTAATTAAGCAACTCGCTGGAGTCAAATCAATTTTTGATGTAATTATAGTAATATAGACGCCCTAAAGAGCTACTCGCTTTTGGGTCAAGGTTTGCTAGGCTACTCGCCGTACCACGTCTAAATTGCGAAGGAGTAAAAGTCAAAATATATATATTCCAAGCGTTATCCAGCTACAGACTTTGCACTAAAGTAAGTATCTGCTATAATTATTCTTACAATTTATTTATAATATATTATATAATTTTCATAATATATTTTTTTTTTTGTTTTTTTTTTTAAATAAAGTATGTATGTTTGATGACCAGTTCTTGCCCAAGGATAGTTCTACCTCTTCATCAAGTAATAAAAACTTACTCATTTATTTCAATACTGTTCGTGCGAATTTTCGGCTGTCCGCAACTTTATACACGAGCCAGCACAGAGCGGACTCGAATTGTCCGCGCTGCGCAGTTTCGGAGTTGCGGCCGGTTGACATGCGCACGAACAGGCCCAATTCCCAATCTTTTTGCCTCCACGATTGGCAGCACTAACAATACTGGTTTTTGTTGGTTCAATCGTGGCTGCAAAATGATTTGCATCCATTTTGTTCTTTATTAATTCTTCGTATACCTCTTGGCCGGTTGGCAATGTTAAAATTAATCTGTCTT
Source organism: Syrphus vitripennis (assembly GCA_958431115.1). Classification (NCBI taxonomy): domain Eukaryota; kingdom Metazoa; phylum Arthropoda; class Insecta; order Diptera; family Syrphidae; genus Syrphus; species Syrphus vitripennis. Next base: position 9,284,915 of record OY288108.1, on the reverse strand, counting down.
AAAACCCAAAAAAAAGAAGAAAAGAAAAACTAAAATTAAAACATTTAATTATTAAAACAAAGAAAGAAAGTTTTTTTTTTTTTATTTTACATTTTCCTCTCGGACAAGATACAACTAAGGAATTCGCTCAATAGTTGCACAAGAGCAACGAAGGTTTCAACGTGGGAATTTTTTGTGGGGATTCGTTTTGCACAAGCGCACGAATCCTTTTGGGTTAGCGACCAGGATATATCCCCTGCATTTGGCCGACATTGTGCCGAAACATTTGGACCTCCACGAGCCGGATAGTGCTCCAGCAATTTCGTGTGCCACTTTTTATTGTGTGCTACTAACGAAGCCGGATAGTGTTCCAGCTATTTCGTGTGCCCACCTTTTTATTGTGTGCTGCTAACGAAGCCGTATAGTGCTGCAGCAGTTCTGGTGCCCACTTTATATTGTGTGCTGCAACAACGAAGGCGATAAATTTTGGCCACGCTGTGTCGTTCTTTTTGTGGTGACCGTTACCTGCATTGCGACGCAACCGCAGCCACGCCGCCGCTTCCGTTATTTATGGTTACCGTTGCTTATTGCAACGAAACTGTATCCACTCAACTAAAGCCACGCCACTCTGGCTGTCGCCGTTACTTTTGACCGTTACCTGCATTGCAACGAGTTAATTCCACTCAACTTGGAAATTTTCCAGAGAATATGTCACCCGGCGAGATAAGAAAGAGAAAGTGGCCAACGACATCTGGAAAACATAAAAACCCTAAAATAGCCATCACACAAAGATGGAGTCTATTAAAACCTTAAATTACCCTCGCATAGAAGATAAGATTAAAATAACAGACGAAGAAGCCACTTGACCAAAAGCCAGCATCCAAGGATCAACCGAGGATTCGTTAAAACAATAACATCTACAAGCAGCTGAACGACTTGTGCCCTCGAGCAGTTTAGACAAACCTTCGCGTGCCTCTCGGTCTCCATTAAGTTTTAAAATATTTCATATATTGTACTTGATGTAATATCTTTTGTTATCAATAAAAATTTATTTTTTTTAAAAACAAATCGTAACACAATAATTAACTCAACGCAACCGAAGCCACGCCGCCGCCGCGCCGCCGCTCCCGTTATTTATGGTTACCGTTGCTTATTGCAACGAAACTGTATCCACTCAACTAAAACCACGCCACTCTGGCTGTCGCCGTTACTTTTCACCGTTACCTCATTATCATCACGCTATTTAAGAAGCGGTGCATTTTTTATGCGAAAATTACTGCAACATTTCAACACCATCATCAGAAGCTGAACGAATCAACATAGAAGACATCTTTAACTCATCATATTCCACCTTCATTTTTGCATCTTTTAAAGTTTTCAAATGAAACTGTACAGGTGAGTGTAGAGTTCTATAATTTTTGATTGGCATTATTTTTATTGAATTTTATTAAATATATTATGAAGGGATTACACTAGCGACCACTTGATTGCATAATAGTTTCATATTAAATAATACTCCAATGCCTGACGTCTGCCTCCCCATAGAATGCATCTCCCAAAGCATAATATATATAATATTCATAGTACAATGCAAAGCATTGTTCTGTCCTCTGTTTCAAAGTAATAAAAGATACACTTGAACTAAGCGTAAGACTCGCAGTCAATGAACCAAAAAAGTATCCTAATGCTCTGATAACATGAGCGACATTATGTAAGACGTAAATACACAGTGTGAGTATGCATCGCCGCCGGTAGGAATGGGTTGATGGCCAGCGATCAGTTTAGGTTGACAAAATATGTCAACCAAGCATTGTAGGCTAGCAAACCATGTCACTGATCTGATGCTTCGTATTACTTTTCCTTTGGACAAATGTATCTACATGCTTGAAAAGGGTCATTGTACTATGCTCTGTGTAGTGCTTATGGCTGGATGTATTTGGATGCATTTGTGCTCGGTGAGAGGGGCATACAGATTTGGCTATTAATTTGATGACATGGAAAGTGTGCTGCCTGAGTTCTTTGCATTATAGAATTCTCATAGAAATTTGAGTAATTAAAATATTGTTTCTATGTCTAAGTAATAATATGTGTAAGTTTAAGTTCTAGCGTGTAAGGAAAATATATGGTATAAATAGTCCCAATTTTTATTTAATAAATTCACTTCTCGTTGGGAAGTACAATTGAAACATTGGCTCTTTTAGCTATTTTATACTTTCAGTTGGACCCCAGCAACAGATCGTCTCTCTCTAGCCATCACTAATACTCGGCTTGAGGAAGCCTGCATAATATCCTCCCCAGCTCATTAGGTGAGGTAGGGAAAATCCATAGACATCCATTACATGGCGATCTTGCCAAACTCGAAATGACAAGCTACGACAAAGAAGAGCTAGACAGGTTATTTGAGTTTTTAGATAGCCCGTACCACCTAGGCCATCCCAAAGAAGACGCCCCACAGTACGTGCCCACACCGAAAACGGCAGGCCCAAAGCCACTTACTATAGAGGAATACTTAAAGAGACAAAATAAACAAGTAAATCATCAATCGGAAGAAAAACAGACACGAAAGAGGAAGCGCGCTGGGAAAAAGGTTAAAGCACGACAGGAAATAGGCAACCTTTACAGGTTGGTTGGGTTATCCAAAGGTGACCAAAAGAAAAACTTTTTGCAACAAGCCAAAAACCTGAAAATAAAATAGATAGCCCGTACCACCCAGGCCATCCCAAAGAAGACCCCCCACAGTACGTGCCCACACCGAAAACGGCAGGCCCAAAGCCACTTACTATAGAGGAATACTTAAAGAGACAAAATAAACAAGTAAATCATCAATCGGAAGAAAAACAGACACGAAAGAGGAAGCGCGCTGGGAAAAAGGTTAAAGCACGACAGGAAATAGGCAACCTTTACAGGTTGGCTGGGTTATCCAAAGGTGACCAAAGGAAAAACTTTTTGCAACAAGCCAAAAACCTGAAAATAAAATATATGTTTAAATAAAAAAAAAAATTTTAAGAACAATGAATTGATATAAAATAAAAATAAAACAAAATAAAACAAAATAAAACAAAATAAAATAAAATAATAATATAGTAAATGACATCCAGATACATTATAAAAGACGACAATCCAGAAATATACGAAGAAAGCAAGAGAACATCAAGAGAACATATGTAAAGATAACTGTACCGCTGATGCGCTTAGTCGAATAAAATTAGAGTCTGAAGAATTAAAACAACTTTATATTTGTGTAGTAACAAGAGCCCAGTCGAAAGTTAATAATAATAAAGATGAAGATACACCTAAAGATAATAAAACTGATGAGCAAAAAATAACAGAACTTCTGAAACCACCCGAAAGTGGACTAAAAATTATTGAGTTAAAAATCGTTGACAATTTTACGGAAGAATTAGTTAATTTCAAGGACGACATAATTATAGGACCAAACAAAGTTTTGGCGTATATTCCTAAAGGGAATTGTTTACTTCTAAAGAAGTCCAAGGACAGCACTACAACTCAATCGACATTATTTGGCAAAATATTGGTAATAAAGGTAATTACAGATCCTTGTAAAAAGAAATTAATACTAAATGACTTTCATATACTTCCGACCAGTGGACATGCAGGTATAAACCGCATGATACATATTTTTTGGACAGGAATGCAAAACGATGTGACGACATACGTTAAGCACTGCCCAGTATGTCAACGTAACAAATATATTCAACCGAAAAAACAACCAATGACTATCACATCAACAGCCGAATCAGGTTTTATCGCACTCTCCCTCTTCATTTACGGGTTCAATTATATTTTACCATCGCGTACGTTCACTGAGTCAATTATCTTGCACCTCGGTTTGCGATATTTGCTCAGCATTAATTTATTTATGATTGCATTGCAAAGGTTTTTTCTTCAAAACCAATTTATTTGACTAAACATCTTTTGGAGGCTCGTGCTTCCAAAAATAAAATAGTATTTGAAGATATTTATGAAAAGTAGAAAATTCTGTGGTGTCATTTGGCTACTGATCCCCAGTTTGCAGTTTGAATAAGTTTTGAGAATCGCTGTAGATTCTATTAACTTCGTTTTTCGATTCGTCTTTTTTTTTTTTGATTTTTTCTCAGTTTCTATAAGTTGTAGAATCGCTGTAGATTCTATCAAGTGAAGTACAGAAGAATACGGAAAATTAAAAGCAGAAGCGATGTATCAAATTAAACAGCGTGATGTTAATTACATACATTATAAAGTCAGTTAAGTTTTATTATTGTAGTTATTGGTAACTTTTAATACAAAAGAAAAAAAAACAAAAAAAGTAAAAATAAATAATACAAATTTGGTTAAAAAAAAAATATATATATTACACAATGACTCAACCAAACGATCACGTAAACCAAATGCCTACGACAAGCAAGCGCAAGCATCAACAACCAGTGCAGACCCCTGCACCTAAAAGCAAAACTACGTCGAGAAAAGTCTACGGCAAAACACAACGAACAAAAAAAAACTAACAACAAAAAGTTACATAACGACGGTTAACTATGAATACCTCCTAACAAACATTTTTTGTGAAAATCACTTTTTGATGTAGTTTTGTTAAGAATTACCATCTGCATCGCTGAACGCATTCATTATGTCTCCAGCAGCTGTCAAAATATTGTTATTGTCATTTTTTAATACCTCCTATCATCTTGGCGCCTAAAATATCTCCTATCATCACATTTCACTCATTGTTTTGCTGGCACAAGGACCCACAAACATTTTTGCTTCATATTTTATTTAATGTAAGTATTTGTTTAGTTTTTTTCTGTTTTTTGAAAAAATTAGTGTTCTTGTAGTACCATAGTTATAAAGTTTTTCGATTTTATTACAATTATAAACAATTAAACTCACAGAACTTGTGCAAAGTATGATAGGAGGTATTCTGTTTGTTACAACTGGTACCATAACATCTCCTATCAACGGATTTGTATTGAAATTTTCATTTTTTTATTTCAGTTCTTAAATAAGTTAATGACTCGTCGTACCACAAATTAAGGTTTTAATAGACCCTTCATGGTAGGTTAATTAATTTATAGATTTAGAATGCTCTTTTAATTTATTATTTAAAAGCAAAATGTGCCTCGAAATGGCGCGGGCTCAAACGGCTTCTATCTTTCCCAGAACCATCAAAATGACTATTGAGCCGGTTAACAGCATCTTTTCCAGTACCAATCAAATGTTCATTGAGCCAGCCTCCACAACTTCTAGCCACAACGAAATGACTGACGAGTCGTGTCTTGATGTGGGATCAGTGGTTGAAGTCCATGAACACCAGATCATACAGCTAGAGTTTAATAATACATCGGAAACTATAGAAAACAATGAGCTTTTATTTGAAGAAACATTAGATCCACCGCTCGATCTTCAAGTACCAGAAAATGCGGACAACATTTTATCAAACGATTGTGAGTATGGGGACAAGCAAGATGGAAGACTTAGAAGTAAAAAGCCCAATGATTCAAATTGGAAACAAAATAAAAACAAGCAACTTCGAATGCAAGGGCTTCAATACCTTGGCTATACAAGGAAAAATAAAATTATTAAACAAGATACGATTCGAAAAGCCAGAGTCATTGGTGCTTCTTGCTCTTCCGAATACTGTAAGAAATCTACAAAACGATTCTGTAGTACGTTTACTGAAGCCAATAGGACCTCAATTTTTGAAAATTTTTGTACTAAAATGGATTGGTCACAACGGAAAGTTTTCGTTTGCAACCACGTCCAACAATTGGAAGTTTCAAGAAGGCAGATTTTTGCAGAGCACTCAAGAAGGTCTCAAAGTTTTTTTTATTTTTTACCCTCAAATGAAAAAGGTAGCAGCATTTATTTTATAACTTTTAATCCAAATGACACTTTTCACAAATAAACCCTTACAGGTACAAAATTGCAAGTTTGTCGACAAATGTTTATGAACACAATTTGCATTGGAGATCATACCATTCACTTTTGGGTAAAAAAAAGTTCCTTTTCGATGCATGCTTCCAGTGTTTACAAGAAATATTATGATAGTAATGATAACTCTGAAAGAAAAAACAAAAATGATTTTTTGAAGAATTTCTTGGAACAAAGCTCTCTGTCACAATTTTACAATTTTCAACCTGCAGAGTCATCAAGCAACATGCTTCTGGTTCACAGAAATCGATACAGATTTAGTTGCATCCTGTTTCATGTCCTGTATATGGGATTATTTGGAAAGACATTCCATTACTGCTTCAATCTACATTGTAACGATCGCTCATTGGTTATAGATTTAATTAGTCTGTTCTGCGAAACAGTATAAGTATAGAAGGCAACAAGCCTCATGAGGTTAATATCACGGAAGAAACAGCACAAATCGCTGCTTCACAATAAATATAACGTTTTAAACTCAAATTAAAAACGGTGTTTTTATTTCTTATTTCGTTACCTCAATTAAAATTCATATGTATATATTAGTAATAAAGTGAAATAAATGTATTCATTTCGACTTACAACCGAGTTTTACTCAACATTTTGCCCTTCGAGTAATATTAAAAAATTTCCCCACCAGTGATAAAAGATTTTTAACAAACGAACAAGTGTCAATTAATCATTATCAGAGCTACAAATACTGATAAAGTGATAATTAGCGCTGTCAGATCTAAAATACTGACATGTGAAAAAAAACATATACAGTGAAAAAGCGTTGTCTGAGCTTAATGACAAGTGAAAAAAAAAAAACAGATAAACAAATACAAAAAAAAAAATCAACAATGTGAATCTAAAAATAATTGAAAAACAGGTTGAAATCTTAAAAAACCTTGAAAAATTTATTAAAAGAAGGAGAGAGTGTAACAACGCGGAGCAAAAATCAAGAAATTCTTGTCTACGCTGAAAAGAATCTTCAAGCATTCAAAAACAATGGATGAAAGGAGCAGAGAACAACTTTCAGAAAATTAAAAATTTGCTGAAAAACAAAGATCTGTACCGTGTAGAACAAGGGATAAGCGAAGCAATGTTATCTAGCAAATTTAGCCACTGGACTAGACTTGCAGCAAAAACAAATGAATGAGATAATAATGAAAAGAATAACAAATCACGAAACTCATATAGATTCAACGAAAATACTTACAATAATGGAGAGCTTAAAGAAAACAAAAGACGAGGCGATACTAGAGGCGATTTCCCATTCTCATACCAAAAACATATGAATTGGAAAAGTGAAACGATGGAATGACCGACTGCAAGTTAAGCTGTCTAAGATGAAGCCAATACAAGAAGAGGCATTCAGAGAAGACAATTATATAGTCGCATTGGAAGATGATGTAAAATTACTTCTTGTCAAATTGGAAGAAAAACAGGAGGGCATAAAATCTGATCCATGTGCAAATGTATTAACAAGAAGTCCTAAAATTGAACTGCCTAAAATCGATGAAAAAATTGAAGGTGGAAGATTCTGTGAAATTAATTCACTTGCGAACTTCAATTGCTAGCCTCATACAAGAATCTTCGGTAAATTATAATGAAGCATGGAATACTCTCATCAAAGAATCGATTTCTCCACACAATTGAATTACTTGCTGGACATGCCTATAATGAACGCTACATCACCTTCCAATGTTAAAAAAACTTCACGATGCAGCAAATGAATGATGAATGTATTTATATTATCAAAACGACAATAGGCAAAGAAAAGAATGAAAACGATGAAATATTTGCTCACCTACTCCTTCGGAAATTTGACAAGGAGGACTTACAATTATTTGAGCAACACATCAAAAAACCTAGCCAAAACAAAAACTGTAAGGTGTTATGGACATTCTTGAGCAATTACTTCAAACCCTTGAGTCTCAACAACAAAGAATACAAAAAAACTAGGTGGAAACTTCCAATCAGACAGAAGGGAGTGAAACTGTGAATGCTCTAAGCAGAGTGGTCATCGAATTTATTATTGTGTGAAATTCTTAAAAACCGAGATACCCATAATCGATTATTTTATATGGATAACCTAACCATATGTATCTAACAAGTATAGACAGATACAGTAAACATGTAAACATTAGAAATATAAGATAAAAATAATTTTAGTAAGGTATTGGAAGAAGTTATAACACAACCATACCCATACATAGAAGAGGTCACGACAGATAACGAGAATATCTTTTGCATGCCTACTAGTAAAATTATTTATAACCGCCACTCGATTCAACACAAAACTAGACCTGTATTGCATTTTCAGAGTAACGCCAAAATAGAGAGGGTACATAGTACAGTGGTAGAGCTATGGGGCTCTTCGGAAAACTTCATTCCACCTCCAGAATTGGTCAAAAAATGTTTACGTTAGCAAAAAAATTTAAAATGATTGGGGGTTTCCTTAAGATTTTTTAAATTTCAGTATAATAAATTTTTTTCTAATGGTAAATGTAATATTTTTTAAATCGATTTTAAAATTTTTTTTTTCATACGAAAAGGAAAGTGGCCCCTAAAGTGTTGAAATGGCCCCGAAAGTTGCCCCTTACATTTATTTTCCAGGAACAACGCCTCCTGCCAGAGGAAAATAAAACCAAGGCCAGTGACGAAATTTAGAACGCACTGAAACAATACAATAATACGATTCACAGTGTCACCGGGAAAAGACCTAACGAATTGTTCTTCGATAGAAATACTCATAGTGAAACTAAAGAACTACTCAAAAACAACCAACTGAAAGTGATCAAATATCACAATAGAAATAGAGTAAATAAAATAGTTGAAAAGGGTGACAAAAAACAGGAACAAAAATAAACATGTTTTCAGAAAAGTGATCGTTGAAGAAAATAAAGAGAACGTTATTGTAGCAAAAAACAATAAAATATATCATAAAGATGACATCCGCCAACGAGTTATCAAAAGTGATAATGTGGTTAGTTGTCACAAAACTCTGAACACAACCACTTGAACAATTTTCTGTCTGGCTGCGGTCATTATTGGCGGGGTGTACTTTTACCATTTTTTTACATACATACATACATTTTTACCCTTCCATCAATTTTCCAATAAATTTGAAAGAAACTTCCAGTAACGTCGCATCGGCTGGGGTTGTTTTATCTTTGCGCTTAAATAAAATTACATTAAATTACAACAAAGGCAACGAGACAGAAATATACATATTTTGTAAATTGATTTATATAAAAAGAAAAAAAAAGAAAATTTAAGCCAACTTACATAAGTATTAAAAGTAAATTATACTTGATAATAAAGTTGTAAGAAAGCTGAACATTTTCTCTTTATTTATTTGTTTAAAAAGTTACGACAGTTAGTAAAGATAATACACCTTATAAACCACATACAGTGCCAAGTGGTTCAAAATAAGAACAATTCCGTAGAAATCCTTCCTCTTAAAGGAAATAAGTTCGTGATTTTAGAAACTGATCTGGTCTATTTGTACTATTCAACTAAGTTCTTATATCATGTAACAAACAGAAGAACGTTGTTAGGACAATCCCTGATCATTTTGAAGTAGGTAAGCTCAATGAAGAGGAAAAATATTTTATTATATTGAACAGTTAGAAACACATCACAAAACAAAAAGAAGTTTAGATTTCATTGGAACCATAGTAAAGTTCATAGCTGGAAATCCAGACGCTAACCATTAAAAAGAATATAAAAAAAATAATAGAAAAATAAACAAGTAGTAATTAACGAACACTTTAAGTAATTCTTCAAAATTATCCGTACTTATGAAAATCATAGAGTTCTTATATTAAGAGAAACATTAGAACAGAAACAATTAACTTTACTAAAAAAAGGAACATTTGTGTCTAAAAGCATTGACATAAAAGATGTAAGAGAAATTGTACTAAATGAGAAAATAGATTTACCCATAATCAATATTTTAGAATATTCAGAAATTCACATGTTGAAATATCAAGATTTATATGTTACAATATTCAAATATCCTATAATATCACACAAATGTAAATTTTTCAAAGTATTTCCTTAAGAATTCAAACATGGGAAACTTATTTTAGATTCAAATATTGCACAATGTAAAAACTTCTTAAGAGTAAATAAATGTAAAACAAAACAAACAATTGTGCAACTAAAAAATTTTAAATAAAAAATATATTTCTTTCCTTCGGCGTAACTACTACAGCGGCGTCATTGGGCCGTACTTCTTCGCTACCATTCAATGATAACCGAATATTTTTGGCCCCAATTGGATGATATGGACTTGGAGGATATGTGGTTCCAACAGGACGATGGCGACGCACGCCACAAGCCGCACAGCAAATGTCACAATCAATTGATTGGAAACCAAGTTTGGAGAACGTGTTATTTTACGAAATGGTCCAGCGACGGTTGATGAACTTCGTGAGAATATTGAACGTGAAATTGCAGCAGTATCGGCCGATTTATGCTTGAAAACCGTCGAAAATTGGGTTCAGCGTCTTCAGCCCGTAGTGGTCACGCAAAAGAAATCGAGTTCCATACATAATGGCATCGAACGTACTTTCACAGGAATAAAGAATTTCATTGATATACAAAACCGTTTTTTTTTATTGTAGCGCTCTTATTGAAAAACCCGATGTATGTATACATATATAGAAGTAACAAAGTGAAATAAATTTAGTATTCATTTCGACTTACAACCGAGTTTTACTCAACAAATATTGTTGATGCTCCAAATGTAGACTGTTCTTTGGAAAGTGTGAAAAAATTCAGAGATACCATTCAAGAAAGCTTGCAAGTACTCAAAGTTTCAGATTTGTCACTTTCATTTTTAGAAAAGAAGTTTTATGCCTTGGAGGCCTTCTAAGGACCATTAAGTAATGAACAAAACTTGGGAAGGTCTATTACAAAGATTTGCAATTCCCCGAAACTAAAATGTTTCATGGGTTGTAAAACAGTACATTTTACACATTAATGTCCTACATTTAAAAATTTAAACGTAAATGAAAAGTTTTGGAACTTAAGCCTTGGAGGTATTGTAAGTGGTGGAGCACAAATAGAAAACTCTGTTTATTGCTGTGAAGTAACTTTATTTATGGAAAATAACTTAGACCATCGTGTAGTGCGCATACACTACACTATATTGCATAAGAATTTTATTGCAGGTCATTGCCATAGATCTATACTCCACGTTCCTATAGCCAACCCATTTCTCATATGCACTCGCATTTCATTCAGTCCAGAAAATTATTTAATAAAAATGTTCAATGCCACTTGAGTCTCAGATTACTTTTACTATGGTCAAGTGTATCTACCTATTCGTGAAGGTTCAACGCACTGCATGCTGTGTAGTAAATATGCCTGAACGAATTTGGATGCGTTTGTGCATTGTGAAAGGGGCATGTATATTTGTTATGATTTTTGATGACATAGCAAGTATGCTGCCTGATTCTGTCATTTGTTTCCCACCGAATTAGAATTCAATACAATGTATATGTTTTAGTAATAATATGTACAGCTTTAAGTTCTTAGTGTGTAAGGAAATTATTTTTGTATAAATAGCCTAAGTCTGATCAAATAAAGAGCACTTTTAATTTGGAAGTTAAACAAAGAAACTCGGCTTATTAGCCTTCTTTAATTTATTAAATCAGATCGGCTCTTTAGCCAGCATTTATAATTGGCTTGAGGAAGCCCATATCCTCCATAGCTTTGTAGGATAGGCAGGGCACATTACAATCGGTTGAACGAGTCGAACAAACTTACCAAGGAAGAAATTCAGTGTGAAGAACACTTTGAGAAAATGCTTAAAATTGATAGCGAACAAGCGAACTCTGTAAAAGACAAATTTTCAAATATATCCACATCCAGCTGGATAAGTTAAAATCTTACAAGTTCATGGCATTTTAAAAGATCACGGATATCATCTGCGAAAATGGTGTGCCAATCATTCAGATTACTGTAAAATTTCCCAGAAGAAGACCTCTTATGATCTTAACCCATTCTCTCCCATTGTACTTTTCAAAGTACAGCAAAATGAATCCACTTGATGGGTATGTAAAAGTATGCCACGATTGAAAATTACATGTTTGAATTTTTTTTTTATCTATTTGAATATTTTTCAATTTTTGCATACTTTTTTTTTTTTAAATCGTAGTAGGCTTTTGTCCAATTGTCTTTTTGCGGAAAGCATTTTAAAATATTGTTGGTTTTGCGTCTGTGAAAAAAGTTTGTGTTCACAAAAAGTTACAAAAACCAAATATTGTTATTATTTTTACAAATCTCATTTAAAATAAATATAAAGGTTTGAAAAAGTCAAGTCCCCACATATTTTTGTAAATATATACGGAGGTAAGCAAAGCTAAAGTTAAATGTACTTTAAAAAGGACAATGGGTTCATGCAAACATTTTATTTTTAGTTTTCAAAATGGATTTTAAAACTATTCCTACTAAACACTTTTATGGAAAACGATTTCACAACCTCGATGCAGCCCTTGAAGAAATGCATAATAATTCGGAGATAGTCAACGCTGATATCGTCATGATTCCTCCACCGGTGGACTATGTTACGGATGAAGAGGACATGGATGAAGAAAACATAAAGGCAGCAGAGCTACCAAAAGATGTTCCAGGTGAGGTTGAAATTTTTGTGGAGTCTTACACAGCAGATGATGATGGGTTTGACAGCGATGATGACATTCCGTTATCTGAGTTGAAAAAGTCAATTGCCTTACCGGTATGGACACAGTGCATTTCACCAACAGAATTTGAACGAACCGAAAATCATTTGAGTAGAATCCAAAACTGTGCTTCAGATTTGTTTGGACTTAGCGAAGTTGATGTTTTTGAAAAATTGTTTGATACAGATGTAAGACAACTTATTGTTAGCCAAACAATATTGTACGCAAGGCAAAAAAACCAACACACCTTTGCTTTCAATGAAGAAGATCTAAAAATATTTATAGGAATCCTACTGTTTTCGGGATATCATTCTCAGGCAAGAGAATATATGTATTGGAAACAATCACCTGATACGCATGTTCCTTTTGTAGCTAACAGTATGTCCAGGAACAGATTCCAAGAAATAAAACGATTCATACACTTTGCTGATAACAACCACCTTGATTCGAATGACAAAATGGTAAAACTTCGCCCGCTCAGTAAGCTGTTGTGCCAAAAATTTCAAAAGTGGGGATATATGCATGAGCATTTATCTATCGATGAATCAATGGTGAAATATTTTGGTCGACACTCCTCAAAACAATTTATTAGAGGAAAACCTGTGAGATTCGGGTTCAAAAATTGGATGCTTTGTAGCAAAGATGGTTATTTGTATGAATTTGAAACTTATGCGGAGCTAAAAATATAAAACCTTCTTTGAAAGCATTACCTTTAGGATCAAGAGTGGTTCTTGACCTTTTAAAGAATATTGACTGCCCAAGTGATCATGCTCTTTATTTTGACAACTTTTTTACAAGCTATGGGCTCATGAAGATCTTGAAGGAAAAAAAATTTAGAGCAACTGGAACAGCTAGAGATAATCGATTGAAAAAGTGCCCTCTTCCGAACAACAAACAATTTCAAAAACAGGATAGAGGAACTTTTGATCACCAGTTTGATGAGACAAACAAATTACTTTTTGTTAAATGGAAGGACAACAGTATCGTTACAATGGCCACGAACTACGACCAAATCGAACCATGTGAAAATGTGAAGAGGTGGAGCAAGGAACAGCAGAAAAAGATAAATATTCCTCAGCCGCTGCTCTTCAAAAACTATAATATGAACATGGGCGGTGTTGACCTGCATGACCAGTTCATCAATACTTATTCAATTGAAATAAGAGGCAAGAAGTGGTGGTGGAACCTTTTCACAGCCATGATTTCATCAACAACATCCAACGCATGGAAGCTCCATAAGCTTGTTAATAATTACAAAGGTGATCTACTTGAGTTCACGAGAGCTGTAACACTCCATTACCTCAGATTTCACACTATGAAACCGGTAACACCTAGACTCACTGTTAAACGAAGCATTGCGGAGAGCCCAGGGTACCATTTTCCAAAAAAGCTACCAAATCAACTCAGGTGTCGTCAGTGCCATTCAAGATCAAAGTGGTGCTGCGAAATGTGTAATGTAACATTATGTATTCAGAAAAATTGTTTCAAAAATTTTCATATAAATACAAATTAATGTAATATGCATGATCCCATTGTACTAAATAAAGTACACGTTCATAACCTCAAAAATAAATTTTTTTTAAATACTTTTTTCTTACATATCTCTTAAATTTAACCTAAATAAACGGAAAATTCCATAAAAATTAAATATTTTTTATTTTTGATACCCTTGGGTGTTAATGGGTTAACAGGGATACGTCAAACAACATTAAAGCACTTGGCATGGCTTGGAATCCATCATCAGATGAAATTTTTGTCAAATCGAATTGAGAAGCAAGTTATCAGATATCTAAATGAAACATTTTGTCAGATATTGCTTAGCATTTTGATCCTCTTGGACTGTTGGACTAAAAATGAATTTTAATATTATTTTCTATTTTCAGATCCAAATCAACTCCAGAAGCAGTCCAGAACACATCCAAGTAAATCAATTTGAAATTGTCTAGCGATTATACGTTGAACAAATATATTTTGATATTTCTTTTATTAACATATAATTTATTACACTAGTAGTAGAAAAGAAAAAATCAATTTTTGAAATCGATTGATGAATTTATACGTCATTCGAATATAAGTTTGATAAAAAAACCTTTTTTTTGTGTCGTAATTACACTAACTTGTTTATTTATTATAAAAAACCTTTCGATTGGAACTCGTTAGACGGACATATACGTCAAGCGAACATCTTTCGAGTATAGAAGTATTTTAAGTAGACAGTTGTTAATAGAAAAGTAAGTCAAATCGGACAATAAAAGCAAAGTCATTAATTCAAATATCACTAAAATTCCAAATTCTTTTCATTTCATAAATTTTGCTTGATCTATTGATATTTCATCGGTAAACCGTAAGTATCAACGTTGGGCAAAAAACATCTTAGTTGGCTGAAGCTGGATCCTGCTACACTAAAAGTGTTTGTTTCATACCTAACAAACTACATACAATCTCATTACAAAGTAGAAAATTGGAGAAATGTATCAACAACGGTTAATCCGGCAGATATAGTTTCAAGAGGAATTTATGCCTCGGAAAAAATAGACAATGCCTTATGGTTTGAAGGCCCTACCTTTTTTTTGATTTCGATTCCTTGTATTTTTAAAATACATAAATCTAAAAGTCAAACGAGAAGAAAAAAACATGGTTATGTTATAAAAAAGAATCGTTCATTGTTCTTACAAAAGTAATACAAAGAAGACACTTCCCTGTGAAAATTAAGTTGTTAAAATCTAAAGCACAAAATATCTCCGAAGTCTAGACTTCATAGTCTTTCACCATTTACTGACCAGAACGGTTGTAGTGTAATGAAAGCATTCTTTCATTTCATTAACGTAAAATCATTTCTCATTTCTCAAACGTAAACAAAACCACATGTAGTATTCGATCGACACAATTGAAATAGTAAATTTCATTGATATTCGAAACTATAAAGTTTAATATCAAATTTATTTTTTTGTTTCTTTTTACCAAACGAAACTGAGTGTTGTGCTCAGGGCATTGCCACCACTTGGGTGACTATGCACATGAAGTGTCGTAGAAGTATTTTGTTACACTATGTTCCAGATTCATAATTTCATTGAGTCATAATTATTAGACTGCCCCAACATATTGTATATATTAAAAATAGAATGCTGATGCAGCACAAAAGTATTTGTAAGATAGTTCTTAAGCATAAGTGGGGATAACCCATTGATTTTAAGTAGTATAGATAGCGGTGAAATATTGGATAATAAAAAACAGTTCTAAAACTATCAACATACCTAAAACTTTAATTTTATAATTGCGGCTCATTAGCCAAATTATATAGCGAGTTGCGCTTTATCTAGCAAACATAGGGCATTCCCAGTAGAACCACCACGTGGCGATCTTGCCAAACTGTTAGGTATACAAAAAAAAAAAAAAATTGGTTTTACCACCAGTAGCGGACCATAAACAAATGAACTACAACGAGCAACAACTCGATGAGCTTTTTGAAGAGCTGAACACACCAAGAAGATCATCGGTCGAGGTCGAGGAATATACACCTCTGACAGAGGACTCACTAAAGTTTACACCACCTGTGTATATACCCACTCCCAAAACAGCGGGGCCGCAACCCCTGACGATTGAAGAATACCTAAGAAGAAATAAAAAGACATCTGCAACACAAATCTCCAAAACCCCTGTAAAAACCAGAAGACCGAGAGCCGGCAAAGCGATAAAGGAACGACAACGAAAAGCTGAACTCCACAGAATAATCGCAATTACAATTGACAAGACTTTAAAGAATAACACAAAAGTATTTGTAAGATAGTTCTTAAGCATAAGTGGGGATAACCCATTGATTTTAAGTAGTATAAATAGCGGTGAAATATTGGATAATAAAAAACAGTTCTAAAACTATCAACATACCTAAAACTTTAATTTTATAATTGCGGCTCATTAGTCAAATTATATAGCGAGCTGCGCTTTATCTAGCAAACATAGGGCATTCCCAGTAGAACCACCACACGGTGTACTTCGGGTAGAAGGAAGAATTCAAAAATCAAATCTAGCCTTTGAAGCAGATTTATCGTTTGAGATTGGGTATATCAATGAAACACATAGAAATTTAATTCCAAAAAAGAAATACAACATGCTTATTTGTTACCAACGGAAAGAATTTCATAGTTTGATTAATTTTTTAATTGCAAAGTCCATTTATTGGAGAAGTAATGGCATTGGTCGTTGCATTCACATATGCCCAAAAAAGAAACGATAAAATGGCAATTTGCAGTGACTCTTCGAGTGCGAAGTATTATCAATAACAAAAAACTATGAAGCCATCAAAATGCCGTTGATCTTCACCATCCCACCTTTTGAATCATCTATGATTAATACAGTCTCAAAAAATGTATGTAAGCAGATAGACGTTGGAATAGCTCTAACTCTTTTTTAAGACAGTACAAGACAACATTAGGACAAATAATCTACGAGTCTTTGACCAGGCTGTAATTTGTGCAGCTTTGCCAGATAAGACTGGGACATAATGTACACTTTTCAACAAAGTGCATCTTTTCAAAAATGATCCCCTTCCGCTTTAAAGTTACGTGGCGAAACTCTAACCATAGACCATGTTTTACAAAGATGTTCATTAACAAGGCAACACTTCTTACCTTTACAAAAGCTTCTTGACACAACTACTCATCCGGACAAATCTTTATTATTTCCACTAATCAAAAAACATAAGATCAGTCAAATTTAAATTTAAACCTAACTTTTTTTTTTCTTAAATCATTGTCTTTATGATTCACCTTTTAGTTATACTAATTATTTTGTTAAAAAAATAATAATAATAAAATTGTGTTAAAGTTATATATTTAAACTTTTATAAAAGCCAAATGGACTAGTTCACCGGCGCAATGTATTCCTGACGATACAAATTTATTTGTATTAATTTCTGTTATATTTATTTATAAACAACCATGCTTATTACTACCGGAAGGAATTTCATAGCTTGATTAATTTTATAATCGCAAAGTTACCTGATTTTATTTTTAGTAGGTTAAGTCTCAAAGCCTATTATTACCTTGCATTAATAATAATTAAAAAATACAAACAAACATTTTTTTGAATTAAAAACTCACATTTCGTCCCGAAATAAATTGTTCACTAGTTTCTTCACATTATCACAAAAATGCGGTGGATAGCGATCGAATAACCGATTGTTGTCGATCGCAACCCACAATCGCAATACCAATTTCTATCGTTCATCGCTAGTTGTGGATTATCAATAGAAGAACCACAACCGCAAAAGGGGACATTGTGATTGTAATAATGGTAAAATTAGTCATCATCTCTTAACGATTGTTCCTTCATTTCGAATATGAAAATTAGTCACATACCGATTACCCATCTTTTGAACACTTATAAAAAACGGTTCAAATGGATGAAATACATAAGCAATTAATTCTTTGGGAGTTCCTCCTGCTGCTGCCGGTGCTACATGATTTTGCTGGTCGGTATTTTCTTGATCAAATATTCCGAGATACATCCGAAACAAAAGCAAATTTGTCTCACGATCATTAAAACGTATTGGTTGACAATTTGAATACCTGGGTCTTTCTAAGGCCGAAACTAATTGTGTATCATATTGAAAGATATTCAAATCTAAATATGGCGAAACAGAGTAACTTTGTACAGACAACGGTATTTGTGGCAGCAAACGATACGCAGCATCATAATAACCTCGGGGAAATGCATTAATAATTCTCGTTTGAGCATATCTAATGTGAATATTATTACTCGAAGACGATGGTGCTCGCCCTGTGAATCTCGATCGTGTATCTCGAAAAAGATCGCAGTAATAAACAAAATACCACAATAAATCAGAGGCATTTTCAGCTGAAACTCGAACAATCTCATTATCGACAAGATTGTAAACAACAAATAACTTATGCAATTCGGTCGTTTGGACATTGGGATGTTTGTGCAAGTCATAGCGGATAAGCAAGTGGTCTTGATCGATAAATTGCAATTTATAGATTTGCATAGCTTCGTAAATGAACAATCGACGATAGAACAATTGGATCATTTCAGTGCGTTTTTCGTCTTGAAAATTCAAAACTTTTCTATACAAAAAAATTAGGATCTTTTGTTTTAGTCCATTGAGTCCAGTATCAAGCATTTGACAACAATTTTCATACTCGGGCACATGTTTGCAAATGCATTCGTCAGTTCCATGGGGATAGCGTCCGATCGTATGGTGTCTAAAAAATTTACCATTTTTCAGTTTCAAAACATTTATTGTTTGGTGGAACAACGAAACTACAACCATCAAATTTCCTCTGACAGAAACTCCATGGTTGTGCGATAATTTAATAAAATCATTGGGAAATTCGATGGTATCACTAACCGAACCATCGCTAAGTTTTACCATGTAAAACCGATACCAAAACAAATCATGTTCGAAATGCATGCGACCTATAGAATTCAATGTGTAATACGATGGAAGATGTTCTTCTTGGACAGGCATGTGACTAGCTATTATAATATACTCTCCATCATCGGTAAAAATACTAAATTCTCTATACAAGGGACGCATAAATGATGAAGTCAATTGAATTGACCAATGCAATTGAAACAACTGATTGAATATATTCTGGCGGATTTCTTTGCCCAGTCCCGTAGGACAATCAGGCGGCACATATTCACTTTTCCATTTGTATAACATTTCGCAGGCATTTGTTGTACCTAGAAATCTATAACTTTCGAAGGATTGTTGATCTCTCGAAAAACATATTAGATACTTACCATCGGGACTGAATTTACGAATGAAATTTGTGTGTTTCTCAACATTGGCTATGGTTAGGTTAGGTGGAATGCATTTAAAAAAATCTACACAAAAATTCTTTGAAGGACGACGATGGACATAGTGACGTCGATCAATACCACGTTCACGATCGGTCAATAAATGAAATAAATTCAGTGATTTATCCCTGTGGAGATAGGCATGAGGATTGGTTGATTCCATTGTACTTTGACCAGAAAACAAATCAACATCAAAGAGAAACTTCAATGAATAAATATCAATAAATAGTTATGCTTTAAATAATTCTAAATGGGAGCTCTCAGCAGTTGAAGTTAATTATTTTTGAAGCTTAAACGCATGTATTCTAAAGCTTTGTTTCGATTTAAAAAAAAAGGATTATTAAAAATTTGCTATTAAACTTAGATTGAATATTAGATATTACCAATTAGAAATCATCTTACAATGTTAAGTAAATAAAATAAATAAATTTTATAAATAAATGGAAATTTCTTAAAACCTAACTACTTTTATGTTGCTTTGCGATTTTTTTAAATTTTAGTTCTTCGAATTATATTAACTAATTTAATGTCAATGTTGCTCTCTACTTAAGTGTTACTTTTCTTTAAATAAAAAAAATGTCTTTTAATTTAATTATGTAATCCTTAACTAAAAAAAATTCTTATTTTTTTTTGAAAAAATATTTGAAAAAAATTAATTGCTCAATCCCACGTTCATAATGTTCTTAGTTATTTGTTTACAACTGCAACTGTTCGTATTTATAGTATTTTAATTTTAATTTATATATGTACGTATATAAATAATAATACTGTATCTACCTTTATGAAACCTTCTTCTTAGGTTTTTGGTTTATTTACTTTGTTAGTGCATCCTTCTTTAAATGCGAGTGTTATGCTCTATAAATGAAACAAGATTGATAAATTAATAAGGAACTAAACCTTTTCTGGTATGAGTATGTTTTTCAGATCTTATTCTATAAATTTAAAAACAGTTCTATGACTTTAATAACGAATAATGAAAAAAAAATTATAAAATATATACACAGTCTTCATTTTGATTTAACAGTACACTTTATTAAAGGCAATAGCTTTTGAGCATTTTCAAAATCATGCTTCAGAAATGAAGAATGCAGAAACTTAGGTCTGAATTTATTTTGTAAATTCTGAAATTTTTATTTCATTCGAAAGATATTACCTTTAATCCCCGCACACTTACAATGAATTTAGTATTTTTTTTTTAACTTCCAAAATATTAGCTAAACATAATTTATATGCCAAAACAACGTTTACCAATTCTTGTGATCTAAGCTTTGCTAGTTTAACTATAAGTTACTAACATATATAATCATCAATATATTTAAATGTACTAAACTTACTTAATTATTAAATCTGTGTACGCCTTCTTTTAAGTTCTTTTTTAGGTAATTTTGTAACTTTTTAGTTTCTGCTTCTTTACTTTGATTACGTATTTTATGTTGAATTTGATTGTTTTCGCTCTGTAAGTAAAAAAGGATTGATACATTAATAAGGAGTAATAGTAAGGGAGGTGACCGACCGCCAAATTAATTATCTTATCAAGAAAATAAATACAAAATAAACACAAAACATCGAGTTCATAATTTTAATATCGTCGTTTATAAATATTTTCCAATGATTTAATTTTGTCGCAAGCAATTTTTGTCTTATGTCGAATTCCTTTCAACTACCTACATATTTGAATTCGATTTTTTCTTTGTGATTTAACTGGCTGAGTACAATGCTGTGGCCGAAGTTGCAATAGATGTCAAAAATTATGCATTTCTGACATCTACATATTATGTCTGTTCCGGTATTAGTTTTTTCCATGTCTGAGGGCAACTAAATGCAGGTGTCTTTGCATTTGTTTTATCCAGGAGTTTTGTTTGTTGGCGCGATAGTGTTGCCTTTTTGAACTGGGTTCTCAGGGCTTTTTTTTACATGTCAGTTCCAGCTAAGTTGGTCATGATGTATTTTGTTTAAGGTGGTATTTTTGACCTGAAGGCAACTCCCAAATTTAATATATTTTTGTTTTATATTGAACATTTTTCTTTTTAAATTTGTTTAACCTAAATAAGTGTTCATTATTTCATTTTTCATAAAAAATGCTGCGCAAAAATTTAGTTTCTCAATTTCAAAACTATTTTTTAATTTTTTCCTAATTTTTAAGAGTGGAGATAGCTATATATGGCTGCTACTTTGATGTTTCAATTTTAAAATCTCTAAAAATTTATAGTTCTTTTCTAAGCTAGCATGTTTTAAAATCGTTTTTCCACAAAAGGTCGTGTACTTCTAAATTTTTGATACTACTTGTTGTTTTGAGTAACTAGTTGAAGAAATATATACATATATTTCAGTATTTTATGAAAAATTAAGTAATGAAAACAAAAATTTCATTTCAGACTCAACTTATATGTATGTAATTGTTAAAAATGCATTTTGCAACACCTCAAAGATTTAATTTAGAAAACTCCGTAGGTATTTGTATTGTATTCAAACTAAACACATAATAAAGAACAAAAATAAATGATCTTACCAATGAATGTGATAACTGAGAAGTTGGCAGATTGAATTTGGTTTAGCGTTTCCAGGTCTGATCCTTGGATTATTCTCTTAAAACTTTTATTCGGATTTCTCGGAAATAGCTTCAATCTATAAAATATATTTAAAAAAATATTATTTGTTTACATCATCTAAATATGTCTTCACAACTTATTTACTATTAACTTGAATCTACATATGTATATGATGTACCTTTATTATTTGTAATAATAAAAATTGCAAATAGATTTTATTTTGTAATGATGCATTCGGTTTGGCATTTGACACCAAAACTTAAAAGTTTTGTTGGTCTTCTATATTTCAGAAGTCTTGTTAATTGTTTATTTTAATTAAGGCTCTACAGCTTGATATGGCGTATTTATTTGTAAATTGTATATGAATACAATTTTCACCAGTTATTTCTTTTCTTTTATTAAATTAAAACTATAACTATACCGAAGAGGAAGACCGAATCAAAATGTAAAATGTCGCGTCGCGACCGGCAGCAAGTCAGCAACCCAGCAACAACTCAGCAGTCAGCACATCATTAGTAACAACTGTTTTCGAAATTCGAAGTTCGAACCCAAGTCATTTTGCTGAATAGGTTAATGAAGATTTAGATGAGCTCAATAACACGACAAAATAAAGGGGTATTTCATTAACACATAAAGATTTCTTAATAAAAATTGATTTTTTTTTCATGACTAATGGAACACAATTAATAATTGATTTTTTTTTGTCACTGTGTTGGTGTTATTTCTTGTCGGTAAAAATACTGTCGGTGTAGCTGTGAAATCTGCATTCAAATTTGCTTTCATTTGAAAATTGTTTAACAAAAATTTAAAGCAGAATAAAAGAGAAATAAAAATTAATGAATAAGTAAATTTAGACTTTTCAGAGTAATTATTTATAACATCCTTGACGAATCTTTTACATGATGTTTTTTTTTTCCTTGTGAAATAGAAGCCTCATCATTTCAAAAAATTGGAAAAAAAACAGATCTCAAACCACGTTAATCAAATTGACAGATACAAATTGTTTTATTGTTAGTGCGAGGAGGGGTAAATCTATCGAAAAATGTAGACTTGCAAAATTGATCATAATCAAACAAATAATCAATTATTTCTGCTATAATTGTCAAAATCAGCTTTTTGACAGATTAAAATAAAAAAAAAAAATTGATTATTTTTACCAATCAAAAACCCCATAAGACAACTTATATTAGATTTTCTTTAGAGCCGAAATGAGGTAGTTTCGCAAACTACGCGAAGAGTTGTCATTAAAAATGAGATATTCGCTTTGAAAGTGTTCCGTTCCTTTTCTAATCTCTAGAAAAATATTACAATGTGTCAAAAATTGAAGTTGAGTGTTGAAAATGTTACACTGCTGGTTATTTCGCTTTGCCAAATATAACAACATGTTCATTGTATATAAAACCTATAGTACTATCATCACGATGGTTTTTGTGTTGTGAGGCGTGGTCGTTTGAGGGCGCACTTGTATATACTCGTACACAGAAACAGCAACCAAAAAATTAGTTAGGGGTGTGATCGCTAGGTGGCCGACGTGTGGAACGTGTTCATGAGAGTACTATGCAAATTTATATACAATGAACATGTTCTTATAGACTTTTACTAACTTCTTGAGTTAACCTTTGAACCCATAGCCATTGTATATAGATTTGCATCATTGTATATAAATTTGCATAGTACTATCATCAGCACGTTCCACCACGTCGGCCCCAAGCGATCACAGCGCACAACTCAAAAATCATCGTGATGATAGTACTATAAGTTTTATATACAATGTTTGCATAGTACTCTCATGAACACGTTCCACACGTCTGCTATCTAGCGATCACATCACTTACTAATTTTTTGGTTGCTGTTTCTGTGTATATACAAGTGCGCCCTCAAACGACCACATCACACAACGTTTGGAACGTGTTCATGAGAGTACTATGCAAATCTATATACAATGCCCATAGCCAGAACTGCATTATTAGCTGTTTCATTATCTGTTATCGGGATCTGGATTATCTTTTTTCACCAAGAGTTTAATCGCGCTTTAAGTAGATTATCCATAAATCTTGTATAAACCTCGAAGATTTGCCATATTCATTGTATATAAAACTTATAGTACTATCATCACGATGGTTTTTGTGTTGTGGGGTGTGGTCGTCTGAGGGCGCACTTGTATATACACAGAAACAGCAACCAGAAAATTAGTTAGGGGTGTGATCGCTAGGTGGCCGACTTGTGGAACGTGTTCATGAGAGTACTATGCAAATTTATATACAATGGCCATATTAATAAATCTTGAGATTTCAAATAAATCTTGTATAAATCTTCATGGACAAATAGTTTCGAAAACCGAACATCCCTAAATTCATATTCTCTTTGTGTTGTGGAACGTGTTCCACAATTTTTTTTGCTCTGTTTGACACAGATGGAACCCTCTATCTCACTCACTTCATAAGAAACAAGAGAACGCCATTTGAATTTTCAAGCAAGATGCATTGTATATGAATTTGCATAGTACTCTCATGAACACGTTCCACACGTCGGCCACCTAGCGATCACACCCCTAACTAATTTTCTGGTTGCTGTTTCTGTGTATATACAAGTGCGCCCTCAGACGACCACACCCCACAACACAAAAACCATCGTGATGATAGTACTATAAGTTTTATATACAATGGCAAGCTGTCAAATTTAATCTTATTTATTGGTAATGTGTTCGAAAAATTTTTGCTGGCCAGCGTGCTGTTTCCTGTTGACGGCGCTGTTGCTGGTTCAATCTGTTTCGCGCATAAGTAATTTTGTTCGTTTAATGTGACATTTTGTTTGCAATTTTTTGCACATTTTAGATTTTACAATATGACTAGCGCATATTCATAGTCGTCTGACAAATTCTTTTTTTGTCTCTACTAAGCTAACCTGGAGTTAATTATATTCATAGACAATTTAGACCCAGGTCCAAAAGATGAACTGGAGCTCAATAATTTAAAACGGTTGACTCTTTGACTATTGCCCTTATTACGAATCAAACGTTCGACTAATAGCGAAGTTTGGGAAATGCAAGATGTCGTAATATAAGGAAAATCAGAATTCGTCTATTGAATAGTGAACATTCAGTTTACCAAACTATTGTCTTTCGAGATGAACATAAAGATGTAAGTCGCCAAAAAATTATCGCAAAATAGTTCTAACTCAATATAGGGGCGTAAGTTGCTTTTTCTATCTGTCAAAAAAAAGCCACAGTAAAGTGAAATATCGCGTTCAATTTTTTTTTCAATGAATTGACAAATTGTAGTAGAGTATACCTTCAACTTCTTTTTTACTAAACAGAGCTGCCAAATTCTTTATAAATAGCAGCTGTTTCTAACCTGTGCATATAGAAAATACCTACCTAGAGAACCGACTCGTTTTGAATGAGAGAAAAACTCTTATTTGCCTACATTTCGGGTGTAAAATTTGACTATGAATATACCCCAATAAGTTCCTAATATATTGACTCAAAATGATTTCCCCTGTGGCAATAGGTCTCTTATACCCCAATCAACCTTTTTCAGAGTAAAGACTTGAATTTGAAAAAAAAAAAATAGATTCTTCGCAGGTTTTTATTGGGCTTTCTACGCAATTGTACTAATCTTCACTTTCTAATTTTGAAATTTGAACAACAAAATCTATTCAATTTCGAAAAATGCCATTTATTTTTCTACTTCGGTGTCTTTTGTAAATTTTATATTATAGAATAAAATTAAATTGAAATTTCCCGATGGTCGTTTATAGCGAACAAAAAAAAAAAAAAATCAGCCAGTAAAAAGCTGTCATTTGTTCTTTTGAAATTTAAGTGAATTGAATATTGTTTACTGAAAGCGAATGGCATCAGTTTTTTTCCTGATATCAGTGAAACAGTAAAACATTGAAACACATAAGTGGAACAAAGTGTTGCATTTTATCAGAAATGATAATCAACTGATACGGAAAAAGAATTTTCATCAGTAAAATTAAAAAATGTTTTTTTTTGAAAAAATATGTTTCAAATAATTTTTTTTTGGTGAAAAAATATTTCAGTGATTTCTGATCGATTCGTACCATTTTTATGTCTCAAATCATATGATAGCACAATAAATTATAAAATAGTAAATTTTTACTAATGATTTTTTCTGGGGGGCTATTATGAAAAACGATAATCGTTTTTAATACGGAGTATTTGTGAAATTGCGATTACGAAAAGCGATTGCAGAAGCGCGTATTTGTAAAATTGCGATTACGAGAAACGAGAATCGTAAAAAAACGATATACATAGGTACTCGTATTTTTATTTACGAGTGCCTTCAAGCACTCGTTCAGCTTTGGTTTGGCGGGTTACTGTCAAGTGTCAAACATTATTGTGTTATCGTTTTTTTTTTTTTTGGTTTGGTTTTCATTTTGATGAGGGAGAAAAAATGTAAGTTAAATAATAAATATAATGGTGAAAAACATAAAAATAAGATATTTCTAATATTTAGGCCTACAACGAATGCTAAACCGAAGCGAATGCAAATCAAATTTAAACTTAAAACTTTTCCAACATTCACATTTTGATATTTGTAAATAGGTGTGAAGTTAGTTGCGTTTAAAAAAAAATACCATTTTTCATTTTTGGCTGGCAACATTTTCTTGATTCCATTTTCATTTCTCATAATCGCTCTACGCCATGAGTTTCGTTTTTCTGGGTTTCGTTTTTTCTGCCGTTCGTTTCGTATTTCATAATAAGGGCCCTGTTCGCTATGACTGACGTCATACATACTCGTATATTTTGGAGCAACTCAAAAATTGAAGACTCTCAAGGATCTTTATATTTTGTATCTTTGGTTCTCAAAAAAATTGTTTATCAAGCTGAACCCATAGATTTCTCTGACACCTATTAGTCGTATTTTTTCAAGTATTAGAAAATCTACAACAGATCTATTTTTAATGCAAGATAAGACCAATCTTTTAAGAATTGTTTGGCGGTTGTTTTTCCGATTATTGATCCAACTTCTTGTTAAACAGGACCAAATTATAATGACTGCAAGCGATCATATGCCACATCGTTTGACGATTGCTCTTTCTTTTATATCTCTAGAGGAAACAAGAGTCCGCATTTACCAAAGCGAAGTGACATCGTTTGAACTTTCGCTTCCTGGAACTGGGCTCAAGCTTTGCAAGTTACTTACCTATACTGAAAAATGTTTCCATTGAAATAAACCCATACATAATATTTCATATTACATAGTTAAAAAAAATAAATATTTATTTGATACCATCGTTTTCTTAGATATAATTTTTATTAAAAAGAATAAAAAAATACATTGGTATAATTTAATTAATTTTACAATTTTTCTTTTGTTATTAGTGTGAAACTAAGCTTATAAGTTTACTGAGAAGTACCGTTTCAAAATCAATTATAATTATATATTATATATTATTACATAAATTTTAATACAAATTACAATATTTTTCATTTTCTTTTTAAGTTTCTTTTTAAATTGTAGGTATATGTATTAAAAATTATTTGGGCAAAATTAAACATGAATATTTAAGTTACCTAAAAGTTACCAATGTTACGTCGCTAGCCGTGCTTCCGTTGAGTCGAACGGGAAGAGCAGCGACGGAGAATAAGGCCCGCTGTCTTTGGCTAGGCTGCGACCTTATCTCTTGGATTTTTGAACATTAACTCTGCCCTTCTTCCCATTTGGTTCTCTATTTATTAGTTTTCATACCATATTCACTACTTAACCAGTTCACCTACCATCACAGGAACCATGTCATTTCAATCGAGTTTACCAGAACCAGGCCATACACCGTGGTCATAATTCTTCATTTATCGTTGCGTAGAACATATTTAAACCTTTATACCGATCGTATGGTGACCCACTCAAGTACTTCTGGGAGTGTCATCATCGATCGTTGCTTGTAGGTTTCATATTGCACATTGCACTTGACATAAATGTACTCTATTGCATTGCAGTTGTTTGTTTCATTTCTGCATTCGCTACAATAGAGGCGCGCATATGGCGTTAGTCATTATGTAAGTATTGCAAAGTATTGTTCTATAATAAAAATGAAATGGAAATTATCCTTGGTCGGTGTTTTATTTTATGGTTCATTGGTTGGGTGCCCGTTCGATAGGAATTGGTTTCCAATGAATGGTGTTGAAAGATTTATTTGGGGTTTGATAATAGTTGTGGCTCGCGGGTCACAACATCCTCCCCCTCTTGAAAAAAGAAAATTCGTAGCCTAAGAAAAAAGGTTAGGAATTTTCGAAGAAACGCGTAGAGTTGAACCAAGTGCGAAGAAGTCAAAGTTTTACTATTTTCTTTTTTTTATGAACAATTTATTTATATTTTTTTTGTTTTGTTTTTAATTGACAATGATCCGTTTATATTTTTACACCTAATGATTGCTAATATATATATATATATTTTTTTTTTTGTTATAAGTAAATTTTCAATTTAGTAGATGTAAGTATAATTTTTCTTTTGTAATGCTATAAGCGATTTTTTTTTTACTGTTTTATGATTACCTATAAGTATTAAATGAACATATTTTATTTATATTTTAAATTTATTTATTTTTTTGTTTTTTTTTTGTTTAATATAATTTTAATGATATAATATAATGTTACAATGATAATATATTTTTTCTAATTGCTTAACACAAAAATTGGTATATCGTTTTATTTATTGTTTACTTTCTAATTTTTTTGGTTTTCATTTCATTTCATTTCATTTGCCCACTCAGTATATGGTTTTGTTTTAGATTGAATATGGAAATATTTTTAAATTCATTAGGTATATGAAAAAAAAAAAACAATTTGTTTTGAGCAATCTGCTTATGTTAAATTTAAAGATTGATTTATCACGGGCCAGTTCGTTATTCTTGAAATATTTTTCTTGTGTTTAATAAAGATTTTGTTCATGTATAATAAATGATTGGTGTTTTGTATTAAGTTCCTTTTCCTACTAACCTCAAATAGGGTAGGGTCGCCTATTTTCGAACACTTCCAGTCATCGAACACAGAAAAAAAACGCTCAAACTAAATTATATAACAGATTTCTAACTTCTGCAAATGCAAAATCCTTATTCGGGTATCCGACTAAAACTTCATCAACTGGCAACCTGTCCAACAAAATACAAATCCTTCAATCCAATAACCAGATACTACTCTATTCGCTTTCTCCTAACACAACACGTACAAAATACATAAGAAAGCGTTGAACATAATATCACCGCAGATACCCCGATCGACAAAGAGAAAGCTTAAACTATTCAAAAGTATGACACAACTGTTGAAGTATTGTCTTCTCTGAAGACTGACTAAAAAATGATTTTAACTTTAAACCCTTGTTGAAAATTGTATTTGATACCAAAAAGAACATTGAATCCTCCGAAACTTTTGAACCGGAATTATCTCTAATAAATCAATCATCGACAAACAACCATCGTTTTGGATGACATTAATTATAATCCTATACAAATACGAACCTCGAACCTGGACTATCAGAATTCAACAAGTCTCCTATTCTGAGTTACTCTTCAAATGTAGACAATGATGAACTTCAAGAAGCTATCGATCAAATTTTAGTCCAAAAATAAGTTTTTACTAGGTATATTGTTGTTTATTAGTTGAAGACCTAGCTTTTGTTTTAGGTGAAGTATTGGATCCACTTTATCAGCCTGTTGCTTGATTCTAACGAACAAAACTTCTTAAATGATTTGAACGAAAATCCTTAAACACCAAAGTCTAGCCTGAGTCTTCCAAGTTAGGTCAGTTCCAGTTTTGATATGTAAACATTTAAAATACCCAAACCCTATAAGAACAAAACGAGGATATGAAGTACAGCCTGGGAGTAGACCACCAATGTCTATATTTCTTCTAGAAAGTGGAGAGAATTTTATAAAAACCAAGAAAAAATAAAACAAAACCGAAGAAACGAAAAAAAAATTGACGAAAGAAAAGAATTCAGAAATAAACGTAAAAATTATAAACTTGCCATAAAAAAAAAAACAAACAAAAAAAGAAATTTGATCCTAAAACAAGTCGGAAGCAGTCTTACGGTTGATGTGAAGATGAGCTCGACACATACGCTGAAAAAGATGGCCTAAAAAATATTGGCTGTGATTCTTATAACAAATGGTTCCATCTAGCATGCACCCATCTTTGCACCATGCAATTTGTGTTGTAAAGTGCGTACTTCACAACATTCTCTTATCATCTTCCCTTATGGCCTTATCCCATTCCAATTCAATCCACTGCCACTTCAAATTCCCACAGTCATCATTTTCTTTTTGATTGACCAATATCCGACCCACTTAAAATTCCATATCATCATTTCCTTTTAATTACATCCAACTCTAAAGTTGTCAACAACGCGATCAACGATCGCTCCACTTAAACCCATTCACTTTCCCAATCCATTAAACTTCTCCAATTTCATCGCCTGCTTCATTGAAACAAAACCCAAAATTCCCAGATCATCATTTTCCATTTTTTATATCCAACAAGGCAACAATCAATGCACTCCCTTTCAAACCAATTAAACGTGCATTGATCTCTAAAATTCTACTAAACACAGACACTTGTGCTGATATACACTTTTCCTTTTTCGTCGTGTCGGGTGACGAGCCATGAATGCGACACTCTATGCGACACTCTGTTTCGGGCGTTTGACGTAAAGAGATCTTTTCCAGTTCTTCTCTGAATCTTGTTTCAATTTCTTTACTCGTTTTTTTTTTGTTATTTAAAATTAAAATATCTCGATGTAAATAATTCTTTAGTTAAGTAAACTTAATAATAAATTAAACTAAAAACAAAGTAAGAAAATAAATATTGTTTTTTTTTTTAAAGACAAAACTTAACACTGATAAAAGGTAACACTGATAAAAGGTAAGACCCCTTTCGAGAATCGTGCTTCTCGAATCAAGAGACAAAAATAGCACAACAATACTGTTGGACTGCTTTTGCTCATAAGCATTGAAACATTAGCTTGAAACGAGTGTTTCACAAGTATTTTACATATATACACGTATATACAGTTTCAATACGCTACCTTACATACTAATATACTACAAATACAAACGAGAATGTGCCAGCACATTTGAAATTGAAAAGTTGAGATAGATATTTAATTTTGCTTTGTATGAGAAGAGCGAGAGCGCTCTGTAAGTTAATGTTGAACTGTTATATATAGTAATTATAAAAGCGAGAGCTAAAATACACATTTAGAGATACAAGAAATATCTTATTGAAGATTGGATGAGAACAATCTATTTCAGTCTTTTATATTATAAAATTACAGATACGAGTACAAGATAAAGAAGTTTTAAATATCACATTCTGTTACGAACATTGGAATTGTTTTGATTTGATTATTTTTTGTGTTTTTTTTTTCTTTTTTCGTCTTAATAAAACATCACATAAATTTTGTACTGGCTTGTGTTTTAAAAAAATAGTTATGAATAAGTCTTAAACTATGGAAGGAAGTACTGTACTCCAACTCCTGAAAAACGCACATTTAGCTTTTGAGAAAACGCATAAAAAAAAATTTTAATTTGTATTATAGTCGTCTATAGTTTGTTTTCCTTAAAGAATAAAAGCATAAAGGTGGCAATTAAAGTAGTTGTGGAATATTGAAGTATAGTAGTAGAGACTAGCTTCCTGTGGCTTCCAACCACAGTACAATCGCATTTAATAGGAGAGTTGAAACTCTCATTTATAAAAACAAAAATGAACAAAACCTGAGTCCTACTGAGTTTCTCAATGGAGCAGAGGCAGCAATTCAAGAAAAATTGAAACAATATAAATGGAGAAGCTACAGGGTGTTCAATTCAATTTAGAATTGTTTGCCGAATACATTAAATTTACGTCTGAGGATGAAATAGAGCTGAGTCTTAAAAGTTTCAACTCTAAAATGGAAATTGCTCTTGAAGGCAGTGATCTACTTTCTTCATATAAACATATGATACAAAAATGCAAGAATTCCAAGAAAAGGACAGTGGATGGGATTTGTTGCGGATATGTCACGTAGAAATCAACATTAATTAATTCACACCGATTAAAGGCACAAGACATATTCCGTTACCTAGTTTTCTTTCAAGAAAAAAAGCCTGTATAAACGTTCACAACACTGATGAGTATTGCTTCAAATGGGCCATCATCTCAGCACTTTTTGGCAGAGGAAACAGCCATACCCATAAACCTGAAACGTACAAGATACGAGACATCAGTTCTAGAACTATATACAAAAATAGTATGAGAATCGATTTCGCTGATCTGCAATTTCCCTTAAGACTCAGCGATATTTCAAAGTTTGAGACACTAAACCAAACAATAAGCATCAATGTGTTTGGATTTGACAATGAAAAAAAGATGATAGTGGGGCCACATTACATTACATCAAGGGAGAAGAGGAACCACATCAACTTAATGCTACTACAAAACGAGGGGATTTCACACTTTGTCTGGATTAAAAGTATATCAGGTGAGCTTTGTTAAAATTAAATATCTTATTTTACTTATTATTCTTATATACATTTTTCTAATTTATTAAATATTTTTTTATTTTTAGACTTGTTTCAACGCAGGCAAAAAACTACAGAGGAAAATCTTGGTTTTGCAACACGTGCTTGCTAAGATTTATCTCTAAAGAAAAACTGATGGCGCACAAGGACAACTGCTGTAAAATGGTGACAAAAATGCCCAACGACGATAAAAAGACTCTATCGTTTGAACATTTTGAGCGGAAGATAGACGTGCCTTTTACAATATATGCAGATTTCGAATGCATCCTCGAGGAAGTAGGATCCCCAGGTAATGCTAGTATAGTATTAGTAGTAGTTTTAACATTCAAAAACATACCCCATGCGCAGGTTGTTCAAACATTGAACACTAGGGTAATAAGAAGTGATAAGATAAGTGATAGGCATTATGTTTGCTTAGGATATCTTATCTAGCAAACATGAACACACATACAAATTGAGATAATAAACAACTGATTGCTTGCGCTTGGGTTCAGAGTTTGTGTGTGTGTTTCTGTTATCACTTATCGCTATCACGAATAAAATAGTATATATAAGCGTAGGTTAAGATTTTATAATTCCGTTCGAATAAACAGCATACCGACCTTACAACTCGGTGTTTTATTTTTTAACTCGCGGTTCATAAATTTCCCCCCACCAGAGGTAAGGGATTTTGAACACAGGTGCTTACTTTATAAAATCTTGTGAAAGTTCTCTCAATAGATTTAAAATGTTTAAAGGCAGCAATTGTGTAAAAGATTTTGTTAGTTCTCTGATAAAAGATTGCTATGAATTACATAAAAGAAATTCTAAACCCATGCAACTTTTATCAGAAATTGATTTAGAATATAAAAGAAATAGTCCATTATGTCATATCTGCAACAAAGAGTTAGGAATAGATCGAGTTGCAGATCATTGTCATTATACAGGCAAATATAATGGCCCAGCGCATAATAAATGTAATTTGATTTACCAAAAACCTAAATTTTTCCCAATATTGTTTCATAATTTCACCGGGTATGATTTGCATTTACTTATCAAAGAACTTGCTTCATACAACGGAAATATTTCTTGCATTCCTCTTAATAAGGAGCGCTATATTTCTGTTTCAAAGACATTAGTAGTGTAAATATCGGACTTGAGCAATAGAGCACTTTTTGAATGATTTTTATGGTTATAAATAATAATTTTCGGGGTGAATCTATTTTTTGTGACTGTGAATTGTAGGTAGTGATGTGCAGAGACATTTGTATGTTTTTTAGGGTTGACGTGGTGGATGTGTCTTAGGTAGGCAGGTAGGTTTGAAGTGGGTATGTTGATATGAGTTTTGAATGGTAGTGGGATCATGTGTCATGATATGAGAGTTCATTGACTTTGTAGGTTGAAGAGGGATAATGCTTTAAGAAGAACTAATTTATAAAGAGAAAGGAAACAAATAATTTTTATATTTTATAATAGTTGTGATTTATTAATCCATGAATTGTTAGCCGATGGGAAGCCTAGCCATTTAACATATACATTATCTCCCTTACTTTTAAGTACTTTTTCAACGAGATAAATATTAGGGTATTTAGTCTTTTGTAATTCTTTTTCATAAAAACATCCGCTGATAGGTTGACCTTTGAAATCTTCAAGGAGGTATGTTGCTGGATTTGTTAGGTTGACTTTTCTTATCTTAAAAATTTCCGTTGTCCAATTAGGTGTGTAGCCTTTCTCGAAAACGTGTTTGAACTTGCTTATTCTATCATTTCATTTCAAGTTTGGCTTTTCTGATTTTTTATGATGAACAAGTTCGTTCATGCTTTATCTGAATACGAGTGCATGACTGCATGAGCTTGTCTCCACAGTGTAGTGCTTTTTTCCCACTACATAAATTTTGATGTTTGTATCTCGTATAAAGACATGAATATTCTTTTCATAAATGCTATTTCAATTTTTGTATAAATAGCGCCTCCGATAAAGAAGTTCTGTTACAGTCAACGATGAATTTCAAAGAAGAACTTTTAGAAGTTGAAGCTGCGGTTGATTTCAAGCCTTGTAAGAAGGTTGTGGAACTTAAACGTAATGAAAAGTATTCCATCAAAAAACTGAAACGTTGTACAACTAAATATGGTGACAGAATTGTGGCTGATTTAGGTGAATTTCAGGTAATTAAAAATTCCTACGGTATTAAGAAATACAGATAAACAATTTTCTTCTTTCAGATTTTCTTACCAATGCGCTATAATAAATTGTCAGATGCCGCTGTATCGGAAGTAAATCAGGGATATTTCACTCTTGAGTGCTTACATCCATTGGGGCAAACATTTAAATTAATTATAGAAGAAAATGTAAATCAAAATAAAATAAAATAAAATTTCATAGTATATCAGGAGATGATTTTTGTTTTTATTCAGGAAAAATAAATACGGTCAACGGTGGATTTAATAAGCATTGTATAGTTTTTAATAATTTAGTGTACTACAAGTCATAAAGTGTACATTATTGACAAGTCCATACATCAGTAAAAATTTTAGCCCCCCCTTATAAGAGCAGTTTCATCATTAAAAATATATGATTTATAGACTAACGGAAAACTAAGAATTTGATTACTTAAAGATCCAGTTTTGAATACAATTTTGAAATTGAAATTTAGACAACCGAAAGTCATAAAGTGTACATTTTATGAGTTGACATGTACAGATAGATCAGTAAATATTGGCGCTCTTAAAATAGCGGATTCATCATTTAAAATATAAGATTTATAGACTAAGGGAAAAACTAAGAATTTGATTTGATAAGAACGGGGTTTTGAGTTTTTTTCATTTAAAATTTAGACAAGAGAAAGTTATAAAATGTACATTTTTATGATTTGACACGTACAATGTATGTACATATCAGTAATTTTGACTATTTTGATTATTGTATGGGGTTTATGGACAGAGGGAGATTCAAGTTGTTGTCCTGCTAAAAATGTTCTTATTCTTAAAGAACTCCTCGCCCAGTACGTTCGAGTGCTCAGTTTTTCTTACTTTTTTAAACTTAAATAAAAAAATATAATAATAATAATAATGAAGTCGTTTTTGTGCGAAATTTGTGGAAAAATCTTCTCGAAAAATTTTAATTTAAAAAGGCATTTGACGAATGTTTATGTTATTCCGTTAAAAAAACCAGCGGTACATAAAGAATTTTGTAATTTGTGCGAAAAAAGTGTTGTTATGGGGCAGTGGTGTGAACATTATAATACCAATTATCATTCTATGTTGGTTCGCGAACTTTCAAAAACCATGGATTATGAAGAACCTGCTGCCCCAGCCAAAAAATATTGTGAAATTTGTGAAAAAAATGTGATCCTATGTCAATGGAACGACCATGTGAAAGAAAGCGGACATTTGAAACTCATCGAGGGAATTTTTTCGGGGATGGAAGTTGAAGGTGCAAACGATAAGTTGAATAAGAAAAAGTGCGAAATTTGTGAGGTTGAAGTGGAAGGAGACTGGAGTAAGCACGTTCGTCGAAATAGACATAAAAGACTGGTTGCTGAATTACTTTCCGACAACTTTCGTGTTGTGAAGAGCTGTTTCAAGGGAAGAATTGAAACTCTTATTTATGAAAATAAGGAAGAGGATAATTTAAGCCCCTCTAAGTTTTTGAGTGAGGCAAAAGAGGCCATTACGGAGAAGCTGGAAGAACATTTGCAGAAGTTAACATGCATCAAGTTCAACCTAGAACTTTTCGGTGAGTTCATAAAGCTCAATTCAGAAGATGAACGTTGTCCAATTTGGTGTGTAGCCTTTCTCAAAAACGTGTTTGAACTTGCTTATTCTAACATTGTCGCCAACTCTATATTTACCCTGTGGAGCGATTTTAATTCTATTATAAGCCGTAGATAAGAGTTTTTTAGAGTTTTCCTGATTCACATCGATTGGGCGCATTTTTATAGTTCTATGCATAGAGTGATTGTATTCTTTCAACAAATCATTAATAATGCACGTCCATTTGTAATTACCATTTTAAGTTTTCTTATTGCTCCAATAATAGTATTTTATTTCACTGTACTTAATCTTTTTCTTGAACATGCTCGTTCATGCTTTTTCAAGTTAAGTTACTATTGTTGTACATATACCTATGCAGTTTAATGCAGATACAATTTTCTGTATAAAAAGCGGATTCAATTTAAGATGTGTCACATATCGTCAACGATGAATCTAAGAGAAGAACTTTTAAAAGTGGAAGAAGAGGTTTTATTCAAGCCTTGTAAGAAGTTTATTGAGTTAAATCAAAATGAAAAATATCCTATCGATAAGCTGAAACGGTGTGTTACCAAATATGGTGAACGAATTGTTGCTGATTTGGGGGAATTTCAAGTAATTTTACATACATATATTTTATTGATTAATGCTGTAGAACATAAATACTAAAGGATTCTTTCGTTATAGACTTTCTTACCAATGCGCTACAGCAAATTATCAGACGCTGCCATTACTCAAATAAATCAAGGGTCATTTAATATTTCTTATTTGTGTCCACTAGGACGAACTTCTATTATAAAAATTGAAGAACAGTTGTAATGCATTGAATAAATCATGTTTGTACATACATTTATATACATATTTTGTGTTTATAATCTCTTTTTATATTTTATAATGTTTCAAACTGAATTCTTTTGATATCAATAGCACGTATGCGACTAAGAAGTAGTTAAAGTATAATATATAAAGTATGAAATTTATAAGATCACAGAGTGCACTCAAAAATCTAAAATCGTATGTTTATCAAAACGTCAATTTACCAAGTACTTAAGTGATGAGGTTACAGGTTCATAAGAAAATATTTATAATATAATATGCATCATAAAATACAAAATTTATGAGATAGGGATCTATTAGATCCAAACAAAATGTCATAGCATGATCATAAAACAATCATGGCATAAGTAAATTATGGGATCACATACATACTTGAGAAGATAGGATTATTTCATTTTCCGATAGTAAGTAAATTTTGAGTTGAATAAAAACCTACATATCACCAAAATTTTTTTATTCTTAAAGAATACCTCGCCTCTGTACGATCAAGTGCACAATTTTGTTTCAATTTTCAAAAAATCTAAAAACTCAAATTTTAAACCATGAAGTAATTTTTGTGTGAAGTTTGCGGAAAATCGTTTTCAAAGAATTTCAATTTGAAAAGACATATGAAAATTCATAAGTCTATTAGTGCATTGGTAACCCGCGAAAACAAAAACTTTTGCTATGTGTGTGAAAAAAGTGTTAAAAAGGGGCAGTGGATTGATCATGCTAAAACCAATACTCATTCGGAATTGGTTAAGCAATTATTTGAGAAAATGGATTGCTCGAAAGAAGCTGCCCCTGCAAAAAGATTGGATCGTGAAATCTTCCAAAACGGTGATTGCTCGGTTCAAGCTGGACCAGCGAAAACGCGTTGTGAAATCTGCGAAAAAGATGTTATATTTTGTCAGTGGGATAATCACTTAAAAAGTAGTGAACACATCAGTTTGATAGAGGCCATGTTTTCGAACGCAGAAGAAACTCAGAAGTCTAAAATAAAATATTGTGATGTGTGTGAGCTGAACATCAATGAAAGAGATTGGACAAACCATGTACGGCGAAATGTCCATAAGCGACTTGTTGCAGAACTCCTTTCTGATGACTTCCTTGTGCTGAAAAGTTGTTTTAATGGGAGAGTAGAAACTCTCATTTATAAAAACAAAAATGAAGAAAACCTGAGTCCTACTGAGTTTCTCAATGGAGCAGAGGCATCAATTCAAGAAAAATTGAAACAACATAATGGAGAAGCTACAGGGTGTTCAATTCAATTTAGAATTGTTTGCCGAATACATTAAATTTACGTCTGAGGATGAAATAGAGCTGAGTCTTAAAAGTTTCAACTCTAAAATGGAAATTGCTCTTGAAGGCAGTGATCTACTTTCTTCATATAAACATATGATACAAAAATGCAAGAATTCCAAGAAAAGGACAGTGGATGGGATTTGTTGCGGATATGTCACATAGAAATTAACATTAATTAATTCACACCGATTAAAGGCACAAGACATATTCCGTTACCTAGTTTTCTTTCAAGAAAAAAAGCCTGTATAAACGTTCACAACACTGATGAGTATTGCTTCAAATGGGCCATCATCTCAGCACTTTTTGGCAGAGGAAACAGCCATACCCATAAACCTGAAACGTACAAGATACGAGACATCAGTTCTAGAACTATATACAAAAATAGTATGAGAATCGATTTCGCTGATCTGCAATTTCCCTTCAAAGTTTGAGACACTAAACCAAACAATAAGCATCAATGTGTTTGGATTTGACAATGAAAAAAAGATGATAGTGGGGCCATATTACATTACATCAAGGGAGAAGAGGAACCACATCAACTTAATGCTACTACAAAACACACACTACAATGTTGTTCAAACATTGAACACTAGGGTAATAAGAAGTGATAAGATAAGTGCTAGGCATTATGTTTGCTTAGGATATCTTATCTAGCAAACATGAACACACATACAAATTGAGATAATAAACAACTGATTGCTTGCGCTTGGGTTCAGAGTTTGTGTGTGTGTTTCTGTTATCACTTATCGATATCACGAATAAAATAGTATATATAAGCGTAGGTTAAGATTTTATAATTCCGTTCGAATAAACAGCATACCGACCTTACAACTCGGTGTTTTATTTTTTAACTCGCGGTTCATAAATTTCCCCCCACCAGAGGTAAGGGATTTTGAACACAGGTGCTTACTTTATAAAATCTTGTGAAAGTTCTCTCAATAGATTTAAAATGTTTAAAGGCAGCAATTGTGTAAAAGATTTTGTTAGTTCTCTGATAAAAGATTGCTATGAATTACATAAAAGAAATTCTAAACCCATGCAACTTTTATCAGAAATTGATTTAGAATATAAAAGAAATAGTCCATTATGTCATATCTGCAATAAAGAGTTAGGAATAGATCGAGTTGCAGATCATTGTCATTATACAGGCAAATATAATGGCCCAGCGCATAATAAATGTAATTTGATTTACCAAAAACCTAAATTTTTCCCAATATTGTTTCATAATTTCACCGGGTATGATTTGCATTTACTTATCAAAGAACTTGCTTCATACAACGGAAATATTTCTTGCATTCCTCTTAATAAGGAGCGCTATATTTCTGTTTCAAAGACATTAGTAGTGTAAATATCGGACTTGAGCAATAGAGCACTTTTTGAATGATTTTTATGGTTATAAATAATAATTTTCGGGGTGAATCTATTTTTTGTGACTGTGAATTGTAGGTAGTGATGTGCAGAGATATTTGTATGTTTTTTAGGGTTGACGTGGTGGATGTGTCTTAGGTAGGCAGGTAGGTTTGAAGTGGGTATGTTGATATGAGTTTTGAATGGTAGTGGGATCATGTGTCATGATATGAGAGTTCATTGACTTTGTAGGTTGAAGAGGGATAATGCTTTAAGAAGAACTAATTTATGAAGAGAAAGGAAACAAATGTTTTTTATATTTTATAATAGTTGTGATTTATTAATCCATGAATTGTTAGCCGATGGGAAGCCTAGCCATTTAACATATACATTATCTCC
This sequence comes from Syrphus vitripennis, assembly GCA_958431115.1. Taxonomy (NCBI): domain Eukaryota; kingdom Metazoa; phylum Arthropoda; class Insecta; order Diptera; family Syrphidae; genus Syrphus; species Syrphus vitripennis. The sequence continues at coordinate 9,244,853 of OY288108.1, read as the reverse complement.
CTTACTTTTAAGTACTTTTTCAACGAGATAAATATTAGGGTATTTAGTCTTTTGTAATTCTTTTTCATAAAAACATCCGCTGATAGGTTGACCTTTGAAATCTTCAAGGAGGTATGTTGCTGGATTTGTTAGGTTGACTTTTCTTATCTTAAAAATTTCCGTTGTCCAATTAGGTGTGTAGCCTTTCTCGAAAACGTGTTTGAACTTGCTTATTCTATCATTTCATTTCAAGTTTGGCTTTTCTGATTTTTTATGATGAACAAGTTCGTTCATGCTTTATCTGAATACGAGTGCATGACTGCATGAGCTTGTCTCCACAGTGTAGTGCTTTTTTCCCACTACATAAATTTTGATGTTTGTATCTCGTATAAAGACATGAATATTCTTTTCATAAATGCTATTTCAATTTTTGTATAAATAGCGCCTCCGATAAAGAAGTTCTGTTACAGTCAACGATGAATTTCAAAGAAGAACTTTTAGAAGTTGAAGCTGCGGTTGATTTCAAGCCTTGTAAGAAGGTTGTGGAACTTAAACGTAATGAAAAGTATTCCATCAAAAAACTGAAACGTTGTACAACTAAATATGGTGACAGAATTGTGGCTGATTTAGGTGAATTTCAGGTAATTAAAAATTCCTACGGTATTAAGAAATACAGATAAACAATTTTCTTCTTTCAGATTTTCTTACCAATGCGCTATAATAAATTGTCAGATGCCGCTGTATCGGAAGTAAATCAGGGATATTTCACTCTTGAGTGCTTACATCCATTGGGGCAAACATTTAAATTAATTATAGAAGAAAATGTAAATCAAAATAAAATAAAATAAAATTTCATAGTATATCAGGAGATGATTTTTGTTTTTATTCAGGAAAAATAAATACGGTCAACGGTGGATTTAATAAGCATTGTATAGTTTTTAATAATTTAGTGTACTACAAGTCATAAAGTGTACATTATTGACAAGTCCATACATCAGTAAAAATTTTAGCCCCCCCTTATAAGAGCAGTTTCATCATTAAAAATATATGATTTATAGACTAACGGAAAACTAAGAATTTGATTACTTAAAGATCCAGTTTTGAATACAATTTTGAAATTGAAATTTAGACAACCGAAAGTCATAAAGTGTACATTTTATGAGTTGACATGTACAGATAGATCAGTAAATATTGGCGCTCTTAAAATAGCGGATTCATCATTTAAAATATAAGATTTATAGACTAAGGGAAAAACTAAGAATTTGATTTGATAAGAACGGGGTTTTGAGTTTTTTTCATTTAAAATTTAGACAAGAGAAAGTTATAAAATGTACATTTTTATGATTTGACACGTACAATGTATGTACATATCAGTAATTTTGACTATTTTGATTATTGTATGGGGTTTATGGACAGAGGGAGATTCAAGTTGTTGTCCTGCTAAAAATGTTCTTATTCTTAAAGAACTCCTCGCCCAGTACGTTCGAGTGCTCAGTTTTTCTTACTTTTTTAAACTTAAATAAAAAAATATAATAATAATAATAATGAAGTCGTTTTTGTGCGAAATTTGTGGAAAAATCTTCTCGAAAAATTTTAATTTAAAAAGGCATTTGACGAATGTTTATGTTATTCCGTTAAAAAAACCAGCGGTACATAAAGAATTTTGTAATTTGTGCGAAAAAAGTGTTGTTATGGGGCAGTGGTGTGAACATTATAATACCAATTATCATTCTATGTTGGTTCGCGAACTTTCAAAAACCATGGATTATGAAGAACCTGCTGCCCCAGCCAAAAAATATTGTGAAATTTGTGAAAAAAATGTGATCCTATGTCAATGGAACGACCATGTGAAAGAAAGCGGACATTTGAAACTCATCGAGGGAATTTTTTCGGGGATGGAAGTTGAAGGTGCAAACGATAAGTTGAATAAGAAAAAGTGCGAAATTTGTGAGGTTGAAGTGGAAGGAGACTGGAGTAAGCACGTTCGTCGAAATAGACATAAAAGACTGGTTGCTGAATTACTTTCCGACAACTTTCGTGTTGTGAAGAGCTGTTTCAAGGGAAGAATTGAAACTCTTATTTATGAAAATAAGGAAGAGGATAATTTAAGCCCCTCTAAGTTTTTGAGTGAGGCAAAAGAGGCCATTACGGAGAAGCTGGAAGAACATTTGCAGAAGTTAACATGCATCAAGTTCAACCTAGAACTTTTCGGTGAGTTCATAAAGCTCAATTCAGAAGATGAACGTTGTCCAATTTGGTGTGTAGCCTTTCTCAAAAACGTGTTTGAACTTGCTTATTCTAACATTGTCGCCAACTCTATATTTACCCTGTGGAGCGATTTTAATTCTATTATAAGCCGTAGATAAGAGTTTTTTAGAGTTTTCCTGATTCACATCGATTGGGCGCATTTTTATAGTTCTATGCATAGAGTGATTGTATTCTTTCAACAAATCATTAATAATGCACGTCCATTTGTAATTACCATTTTAAGTTTTCTTATTGCTCCAATAATAGTATTTTATTTCACTGTACTTAATCTTTTTCTTGAACATGCTCGTTCATGCTTTTTCAAGTTAAGTTACTATTGTTGTACATATACCTATGCAGTTTAATGCAGATACAATTTTCTGTATAAAAAGCGGATTCAATTTAAGATGTGTCACATATCGTCAACGATGAATCTAAGAGAAGAACTTTTAAAAGTGGAAGAAGAGGTTTTATTCAAGCCTTGTAAGAAGTTTATTGAGTTAAATCAAAATGAAAAATATCCTATCGATAAGCTGAAACGGTGTGTTACCAAATATGGTGAACGAATTGTTGCTGATTTGGGGGAATTTCAAGTAATTTTACATACATATATTTTATTGATTAATGCTGTAGAACATAAATACTAAAGGATTCTTTCGTTATAGACTTTCTTACCAATGCGCTACAGCAAATTATCAGACGCTGCCATTACTCAAATAAATCAAGGGTCATTTAATATTTCTTATTTGTGTCCACTAGGACGAACTTCTATTATAAAAATTGAAGAACAGTTGTAATGCATTGAATAAATCATGTTTGTACATACATTTATATACATATTTTGTGTTTATAATCTCTTTTTATATTTTATAATGTTTCAAACTGAATTCTTTTGATATCAATAGCACGTATGCGACTAAGAAGTAGTTAAAGTATAATATATAAAGTATGAAATTTATAAGATCACAGAGTGCACTCAAAAATCTAAAATCGTATGTTTATCAAAACGTCAATTTACCAAGTACTTAAGTGATGAGGTTACAGGTTCATAAGAAAATATTTATAATATAATATGCATCATAAAATACAAAATTTATGAGATAGGGATCTATTAGATCCAAACAAAATGTCATAGCATGATCATAAAACAATCATGGCATAAGTAAATTATGGGATCACATACATACTTGAGAAGATAGGATTATTTCATTTTCCGATAGTAAGTAAATTTTGAGTTGAATAAAAACCTACATATCACCAAAATTTTTTTATTCTTAAAGAATACCTCGCCTCTGTACGATCAAGTGCACAATTTTGTTTCAATTTTCAAAAAATCTAAAAACTCAAATTTTAAACCATGAAGTAATTTTTGTGTGAAGTTTGCGGAAAATCGTTTTCAAAGAATTTCAATTTGAAAAGACATATGAAAATTCATAAGTCTATTAGTGCATTGGTAACCCGCGAAAACAAAAACTTTTGCTATGTGTGTGAAAAAAGTGTTAAAAAGGGGCAGTGGATTGATCATGCTAAAACCAATACTCATTCGGAATTGGTTAAGCAATTATTTGAGAAAATGGATTGCTCGAAAGAAGCTGCCCCTGCAAAAAGATTGGATCGTGAAATCTTCCAAAACGGTGATTGCTCGGTTCAAGCTGGACCAGCGAAAACGCGTTGTGAAATCTGCGAAAAAGATGTTATATTTTGTCAGTGGGATAATCACTTAAAAAGTAGTGAACACATCAGTTTGATAGAGGCCATGTTTTCGAACGCAGAAGAAACTCAGAAGTCTAAAATAAAATATTGTGATGTGTGTGAGCTGAACATCAATGAAAGAGATTGGACAAACCATGTACGGCGAAATGTCCATAAGCGACTTGTTGCAGAACTCCTTTCTGATGACTTCCTTGTGCTGAAAAGTTGTTTTAATGGGAGAGTAGAAACTCTCATTTATAAAAACAAAAATGAAGAAAACCTGAGTCCTACTGAGTTTCTCAATGGAGCAGAGGCATCAATTCAAGAAAAATTGAAACAACATAATGGAGAAGCTACAAGGTGTTAAATTCAATTTAGAATTGTTTGCCGAATACATCAAATTTTCGTCTGAGGATGAAATGGAGCTGAGTCTTAAAAGTTTCAACTCTAAAATGGAAATTGCTCTTGAAGGCAGTGATATAATTTCTTCATATAGGAATATGATAGATGAAATTGACACGAAAATGCAAGAATTTCAAGAAAAAGACAGTGGATGGGCTTTGCTGCGGATATGTCACGTGGAAATAAACATTAACCAATACACACCGATCAAAGGTTCAAGACATATACTGTTGCCTAGTTTTCTTTCTAGAAAAAGAGCCTGTATAAACGTTCACAACACTGATGAGTATTGTTTCAAATGGGCCATCATCATCAATAATATCAGAATTGATTTCGCTGATCTGCAATTTCCTTTAAGACTTAGCGATATTTCTAAGTTTGAAACACTAAACCCTACTTTAAGCATCAATGTGTTTGGATTTGACGATGAGAAGAAGATAGTAGTAGGACCCTATTACATTACACCACAGGAGAAGAGAAATCACATCAATCTAATTCTCTTGCAAAACGAGGGAATTTCGCACTTTGTCTGGATTAAAAGCATATCAAGGTAAGCTTTACTGCAATTATAGATCTGATTATTACCTAATATTTCTTTTTTTTTTTTTTAGACTTGTTTCAAAGCGAAAAAAAACTGATGGCGCACAAGGACAACTGCTGCAAAATGGTCACCAAAATGCCTAACGATGATAAAAATTCTCTATGTTTTGAACATTTTGAGCGGAAGAAGGACGTGCCTTTCACGATATATGCAGACTTCGAATGCATCCTCGAAGAAGTAGGATCCCAAGGTAACACTAGTTGTAGTAGAAGTAGTTGTAACATTCAAAAACATACCCCATGTGCAGGTGCTTATTTTATAAAATCTTGTGATAGTTCTCTAAATAGATTTAAAATGTTTAAAGGCAGCAATTGTGTAAAAGATTTTGTTAGTTCTCTGATAAAAGATTGCTATGAATTACATAAAAGAAATTCTAAACCCACGCAACTTTTATCAGAAATTGATTTAGAATATAAAAGAAATACATAGTCCATTATGTCATATCTTCAACAAAGAGTTAGGAATAGATCGAGTTGCAGATCATTGTCATTATACAGGCAAATATAATGGCCCAGCGCATAATAAATGTAATTTGACTTACCGGGTATGATTTGCATTTACTTATCAAAGAACTTGCTTCATACAACGGAAATATTTCTTGCATTCCTCTTAATAGGGGGCGCTATATTTCTGTTTCAAAGACATTACATACATTTGATAACAGAACTATAGAACTGAGATTTTTGGATTCTCTACGTTTTATGCCTTCTAGCATTGATTCCCTTACAAAAGACTTAACACCAAGTGATTTTAAATTAATAAGATCTAATTTTCCAATTGAAGAAGAGTTTAATCTTCTGACAAGGAAAGGTGTATTTCCCTATGATTATGTAAAAACATGGGAGAGTTTAGAGGAAAAAACCCTTCCTCCTCAAGAGTGTTTTAAAAATAAATTGACTGGTGAAGCTTGCTCCGATAGCGAATAAATCATGCTAAAGAAGTATGGACAATTTTTAAATGTCAGACTCTTTTAGACTATATGAAGTTATATTTAAAAACTGACGTTCTTCTACTAGCTGATATATTTGAAAATTTCAGAATAATTTGTAAAAGTATTTATATGTCATTATTATACAGCACCAGGGTTATCTTGGGATGCAATGCTCAGAAAAACCCAAATAAATCTGGATCTTATTCAAGACATTGAAATATACAATTTCATAAAGAAGGGTATTAGAGGTGGCATCTCTCAATGCTCACATCGACACTCAGTTGCAAACAATAAATGCATGCAAAACTATGACGAAACAAAAGATTCGCAGTATTTGATGTATGTTCATGCCAACAATTTATATGGGTGGGCAATGTCATGTCCTCTACCATATTCATCTATCAAATGGGTTAACAATATTCAAAACATTGATTTAATGAATATTTCGGAGGACTCGGAAGTGGGGTACATTTATGAAGTAGATTTAGAATATCCAGATTCCTTACATGAAACCCATAATGATTCACCATTTTGTGTTCAAAACAAAAAAGTAAATGATTCAAAGTTTTCCAAATTGATAGCAGATTTAACACCCTAACAAAATTATGTTATACATTATAAAAATCTTCAGCAGTGTATTAAAAATGGTTTAAAACTAATTCGAGTACACAGAGTTTTACAGTTTAAACAGTCTAGATGGCTTCAGAAATATATTGATTTGAATAATCAACATCGCACCTTATCTGCGAGCGATTTTGCGAAAAATTTCTTTAAGTTAATGAACAATAGTATTTTTGGGAAAACTATGGAAAACGTAGATAAAAGAAAAGATATTAAGATTGTAACCTCTTGGGAGAGTCACAAAAAACGTCTATTAGCTAGAGCTTTAATAGCAAAACCGAATTTCCATTGTTTAACTAAATTCACTGATGAAATGACGGCAATTCAAATGAAAAGAGTTAATGCTTATTACGATAAGCCGTTGTACTTAGGATTTTGTGTGTTAGAGTTTTCTAAATGGAAAATGTATGACTTCCATTATAGCTATATGCAACCCAAATATGACAATTGTTTAAAAATAAACTACGAGTATATGATATATATATACACAATAAAAGCTCACGATTTTTATAATGATATTCAACATGATATTGATTCATCTTTCGATACTTCTGCATACTCAGTTGATAATCCCTATAATATTCCAATAAAAAATAAGAAAGTCTTGGATATGATGAAAGATGAAAATTCTGGGAAGATAATGAAGGAACTTATTGGGCTAAGATCAAAAATGTATTCTTATTCTGTTGAAGAAACGGAAGTAAAAAAAGCTAAAGGCGTCAAGAAAATAGCATTGAATGATATAAATTTAGCCAGCTATAAGGATTGTTTATATAACAAACGAATTTTTCATGGTGAAATGTTTGTTTTTCGATCTTTTGCGCATCAAATCTATACACAATGTGAAGGGATCACACTAGCGATCACTTCATTATACATTTAATTCCAGTCATTGACTTTAATCCACACTACGCTTCACAATAGCCAACCTATATTTTAATGCACTCGCATTACTTTTCTATTTTTAATAATGCACTCCCATTTCATTCATGGTCAAGAATATCACCCTCATGCACTAAATTATTAAGTAATAATTTCAATGCCACTGACGATGACGGGACGCGACTACGCTTCAGATTACTTTGGTCAATTGTATCTACCTACTAGCTAAGGTTCAATGTACTGCATACTGTGTAGTGCATATGGCTGGATGTATTTGGATACATTTGTGCATTGTATTAGAAGGGCTAAGCATATTGGTATCGACTATTAATTTGATGACATAGCAAGTATGCTGCCTGGTTCCGTTGTTCGTCAATTTCCCACGGAATTCGGAATATAAAATATATTTCTATAAGATATTAATTTAATAGGTATATAAAATATTTCTATGTTTAAGTTATAATATGTATTTGATATAGGTTTAAGATGTTAGTGTGTAAGTAGATTATTTTTGCATAAATAGCTTAAGTTTGATTGAATAAATTCACTTTCAGTTTGGAAGTAGAACAGAACACTTTGGCTCTTCAGCCTTGTTTTTACTTTCAAACTTGGAACAGATAGGCTCTCTAGCCATCCTCTACATTCGGCTTGGGGAAGCCATCCAATATCCCACATAGCTTAGTAGGTGAGGTAGGACCCACAGTACATAGGCCCACATTACATGGCGAACTTGCCAGGCTCTAGTTAAGCAGTTGGTTAAATTTCTTGAATTCGTTCTTAAATTCGATAAATATAAGGTGCCACGTTTGGAAGCACCAATGTCATAGACGAGCTCTTCGAAGCATTAGATTGTCCCTATACTCCCGGACAACCAACGATTGAGGCACCCGTATACGTGCCCAAACCAAAAACCGCTGGGCCTAAGCCTCTAACTATCGAGGACTATCTGAAAAGGAAAAAACCAGTACAACAACAGCAAGTACCATCACAAACAACTAAAAGGAAACGTGCTGGCAGAAAGGTTAAATTAAGGCAAGAAATCGGCAACCTATACCGGCTAGCAAGTCTAAGCAGTGGTAGTACAAAGAAAAATTTTTTGGAACAAGCAAAAAAAAATTACAAAAAAAAAATAACTTTAAAAAAATAAATTAAATTTTTCTTCATTAAATAAAGAAAAAAAAAAAATTATAATGGGAGGCAAAACCTCCAAAGAAGAGGTCACAACATATACACAACAATTGCATAAGGTTGTTCTTAGCCATTTTGATGATAAGAGATATACATATTAGGGAAGATGGAATAAGCACCTATGCATGGGGTCATAATAAAATAAATCCACATTGATGTAAGGAAAAGAAAATATTGTTATTTTTAATTAAATTATTTGTATAGATCTATTCAGCTAATCCTATTGATTATGTATATTGGGATAACCCAAATGAGCTTGTAGATAGGTTGAGACTTTTAATCGCATCTGAAACTTCGGGGCATAACAATCATAAAAATGAAATAAATTCAATCGTGGAAGAGTTGCGAGAACAAAATATAATTTATTAGCAAAATGAGTGTTGACAAGTTCGGAAGAAGCTCCAGCAAATTTCAAAGAACAATCGTTGGCCCTCAAGGTCCTCCTGGTGATGGATTTAAGCAAACTGAGAATGTTGAATTTGATATCGAATGAAAATGTCTGCATAATATCGGAAATCCAACAATGCCTCATCAAGCAGTAAACAAAGCATACATGGATGATGAAATAAAAAATAAAGAACAAATATTAAAAGAGTACATTGATCTACATATTTTCAATACAATCCGTCTGTTGGATGATCTTCGAGAGTATTTTCTTCTTGAGATAGGAAAAATTAAAGAGAAATTAAAGAGAAGTAGAATCAAATTATTATTCATATAAGAAAGAATAACTAACTAATCTTACATTCAGTTTTTATTTGTAAACCAAAGCGATACCATAATCATGTCTAATATCAATATATTATTAATTTTAGATGAAATTTTGACTTTTTTAAGGCTTCATAAACAATAATTGCTTGAAGAACATCATGAAGAGTTTCTGAGAAATATTTCATTTTTTAGTAATTTATTATAAAAATGTTGATCGAGTAAAATCTAAGTTTGGGTGTCACTTTACAAACTGTTCGTGGTCTTCGAATACATGTAAGGTGGGGCCGGATACTTGTGGATGTTGGTTGATTGAAACCTGTTTAATAATATTAAGAAAACTAATGTTATTGTACCATAGATTAAAATAAATGTTGTATGCATATAAAACTATACAAAATTGAGTTTTCTTTCATTCTTTTGAAAAATGAGTAAACGACAAGTTGTTGAAGAGCTTCATAGGTCAGCAAGAAAGAATTTCAACCGACGAAGAGTTATTATCAAGGGGTTTGATGACCTTTGGCAAGCTGATTTGGTTGAAATGATACCCTGTCACAAAGAAAATAATGGCTACAAATATTTAATTATGGTCATTGACACTTTCTCGAAGTATGCATGGGCAATTGCTTTAAAAAATAAGACAGCTTCATCCGTTGCAGAAGCAATGAAGTTAATTTTCAATAAATCATCGCGACAGCCTAAAAACCTACAAACGGATGATGGAAAGGAATTTTTTAATAAGATATTTCATGATTTTATGAAATTACATAAAATTAATCATTATTCTACGTTCAGCTCACTTAAGGCATCAATTGTAGAACGCTTTAATCGCACAATCAAGGAAAAAATGTGGAAAGAATTTAGTTGTAATGGTAATTACAAATGGACGTCCATTATTGATGATTTGGTAAAAGAATACAACCGCTCCATGCATAGAACAATACAAATGCGCCCGATCGATGTAAATCAGAAAAACTCTAAGAAACTCTTATCTACAGCTTATAATAGAATTAAAATCGCTCCACAGGGTAAATATAGAGTTGGTGGCAATGTTAGAATAGGCAAGTTCAAACACGTTTTCGAGAAAGGTTACACACCTAAATGGACAACGGAAATTTTTAAGATAAGAAAAGCACGCTGCCATTACTCAAATAAATCAAGGGTCATTAAATATTACACTTATTTGTGTCCACTAGGACGAACTTCTAATATAAAAATTGAAGAACGGTTGTAATACATTGAATAAATCATGTTTGTACATATATACATATTATTTTTTTTTTTTTATTAATGTTTGCTGCATTGAAAGCATTTCAACATTGTTATGAATCATAAACACTATTTTTGTAATTCTAAGAAACGTTATCATTTTCATACTGCATCTTTAATCATCAGCAAGAAATGCATTTGGAATTTCAAAATCCAATTTTTATTACATTCTACATATGTATGTAACACATCGTCATCAAAATTATTTGTTTCGAATAAACTGCGATGCGATTTATCTGCCCACTTATTTTGCTTTTGCTCATTTTCCTTTTTCTAGTATTTAATTTTGCCTTTGCTTAAGTTATCATAATTCATTTTTAGATATTATTTACTCAGTCACAATTTGGATGTTGTTAAGAATAGTTTTAAGTTGTAAATAAAGTGTTCTAGAAAAATAAACAGTTTGTTTCATTTTTCTCGTAACAAGAAGGAAATGAGTGTTAAACAACATGTTTGCATATGACTTTTATTGAAACTGAATTCTTTTGACATCAATAGCACTGTTGTGACCCACCCGAGAGCCACAACTATTCTCATCTCAAACCCCAAATAAACATTATCATTCATTCAGAGCCAACTCCCATCGACCAGTCATCCAATTCCAAAAAAACCATGAAATAAAACACCAACCAAGCATAATTTTCATTTCGTTCTTAATATAGAACAATGCTTCGCTTATGCACGCCACTATGACTCAAGCCATATGCGCACCTCTATTGTAACGAATGCAAACAACTGCACTACAGTAGAGTATGTCAAGTGTAATGTGTAAAGCGCAATACGAAACCTCCGAACCACGATCGATGATGACACACCCAGAAGTACTTGAGTGGGTCACCATACGATCGGCATAAAGGTTTAAGCATGTCATGTTCTACGTAACGATAAATGAAGAATTATGACCACGGTGTGTGGCCTGGTGGACTGAATTAAGGTGACATGGGTCTGGGGATGGTAAGTGACCTGGTTTTGGTGATAATAAGTCATTACTTATGAAAAATCAATAAATAGAGAACCAAATGGGAAGAAGGGCAGAGTTGAGAATCAAAACGAAACAGAACAGGTCGCAGCCAAAACATAGAGACAGCGGGCCATTACTGTTAAAAACAAAATATTAAATAAATAAAATATAATTAAATAAAGACAAAATCTTTTATTTTTCAACTCTCCGTTGTCTGCTCTTCCCTTAAAACAAGGAAGCACGGCAGAAACGCAACAGCACGTACGCGACAAAGAAGTAGTTAAAGTAATACATAAAGTATGAAATTTATAAAATCACAGAGGGTACTCAAAAATCTAAAATGAATAAATTATAAAATTCGTATGTTTATCAAAACTTCAATTTACCAAGTACTTAAGTGATGAGATTACAGGTTTATAAGAATATATATAAATTATGAGGAGAGATTATTTAAACGTCAACAGGTTGCTTAAGATATGATGAACATTAGAAACTCTTGAAATCAATAAATAATGACGTACGTTTATTAAAGTCCATTAAAATTTGAGTCCTTATAAATTTTTTTTTATAATTCAATAGTGCATCAAATAACCAAAAAATTCGTTAAATCATCATAAAGTACACAATTTATGAGATAGGGATCTATTAGATCCAAACAAAATGTCATAGCATGATCATCAAACAATAATGGCATAAGTAAATTATGGGATCACTAGTTGAGAAGATAGAATTATTTCATTTTCCGATAGTAAGTTTTGAGTTGAATAAAAAAGTTGAATATAAACCTCGCCTCTGTACGATCAAGTGCACAATTTGTGTCAATTGTGTCAAAAAAAAAATCTAAAAACTCAAATTCTCAACCATGAAGTCATTTTTGTGTGAAGTTTGCGGAAAACGTTTTCGAAAAATTTCAATTTGAAAAGACATATGTGTTCAAAGCACAAACTGTCAACCCATGATCAACTTTGTTTCAACTTGACACTTCGATGATGACGTCACTGTCAACATAAATTTCATGTATTGTCTCTTGTATTTTTTAATTGATTGTCAAATAAAATTAAACCAAATTGTACTGTGATATATTTGCAATAAATTAACAAACAGTAACCACTAGTCTTTTCTTTTATTGGAATTAAAAATATTGGAAATAACACATACGAAAATTCATAAGTCTATTAGTGCATTGATAACCCGCGAAAACAAAAACTTTTGCTGTTTGTGAGAAAAGTGTGAAAATGGGGTAGTGGATTGAACACGCTCAAACCAATACTCATTCGAAATTGGTTAAGCAATTATTTGAGAAAATGGATTGCTCGAAAGAAGCTGCCCCTGCAAAAAGATTATGTGTGGTGTGTGATAAAAATGTGATCCCTTGTCAATGGTATAACCATTTGAAGAGCAAGGCACATTTAAAACTTTTATTTTAAGACAGTTCTTTGGATCGTGAAATCTTCCAAAACGGTGATTGCTCGGTTCAAGCTGGACCAGCGAGAACGCGTTGTGAAATCTGCGAAAAAGATGTTGTATTTTGTCAGTGGGATAATCACTTAAAAAGTAGTGAACACATCAGTTTGATAGAGGCCATGTTTTCGAGCACAGAAGAAACTCAGAAGTCTAAAATAAAATATTGTGATGTGTGTGAGCTGAACATCAATGAAAGAGATTGGACAAACCATGTACGGCGAAATGTCCATAAGCGACTTGTTGCAGAACTCCTTTCTGATGACTTCCTAGTGCTGAAAAGTTGTTTCAATGGGAGAGTAGAAACTCTCATTTATAAAAACAAAAATGAAGAAAACCTGAGTCCTACTGAGTTTCTCAATGGAGCAGAGGCATCAATTCAAGAAAAATTGAAACAACATAATGGAGAAGCTACAAGGTGTTAAATTCAATTTAGAATTGTTTGCCGAATACATCAAACTTACGTCTGAGGATGAAATGGAGCTGAGTCTTAAAAGTTCCAACTCTAAAATGGAAATTGCTCTTGAAGGCAGTGATATAATTTCTTCATATAGGAATATGATAGATGAAATTGACACGAAAATCCAAGAATTTCAACAAAAAGACAGCGGATGGGCTTTGCTGCGGATATGTCACGTGGAAATAAACATTAACCAATACACACCGATCAAAGGTTCAAGACATATACCGTTGCCTAGTTTTCTTTCTAGAAAAAGAGCCTGTATAAACGTTCACAACACTGATGAGTATTGTTTCAAATGGGCCATCATCTCAGCACTTTTTAGCAAAGGAAAGAACAATACCCATAAACCTGAAACATACAAGATACGAGATATCAGTTCACGAACGATTTATATCGCTGATCTGCAATTTCCTTTAAGACTTAGCGATATTTCTAAGTTTGAAACACTAAACCCTACTTTAATCATCAATGTGTATGGATTTGACGATGAGAAGAAGATAGTAGTAGGACCCTATGACATTACACCACAGGAGAAGAGAAATCACATCAATCTAATTCTCTTGCAAAACGAGGGAATTTCGCACTTTGTCTGGATTAAAAGCATATCAAGGTAAGCTTTACTGCAATTATAGATCTGATTATTACCTAATATTTCTTTTTTTTTTTTTTAGACTTGTTTCAAAGCGAAAAAAAACTGATGGCGCACAAGGACAACTGCTGCAAAATGGTCACCAAAATGCCTAACGATGATAAAAATTCTCTATGTTTTGAACATTTTGAGCGGAAGAAGGACGTGCCTTTCACGATATATGCAGACTTCGAATGCATCCTCGAAGAAGTAGGATCCCAAGGTAACACTAGTTGTAGTAGAAGTAGTTGTAACATTCAAAAACATACCCCATGTGCAGGTGCTTATTTTATAAAATCTTGTGATAGTTCTCTAAATAGATTTAAAATGTTTAAAGGCAGCAATTGTGTAAAAGATTTTGTTAGTTCTCTGATAAAAGATTGCTATGAATTACATAAAAGAAATTCTAAACCCACGCAACTTTTATCAGAAATTGATTTAGAATATAAAAGAAATACATAGTCCATTATGTCATATCTTCAACAAAGAGTTAGGAATAGATCGAGTTGCAGATCATTGTCATTATACAGGCAAATATAATGGCCCAGCGCATAATAAATGTAATTTGACTTACCGGGTATGATTTGCATTTACTTATCAAAGAACTTGCTTCATACAACGGAAATATTTCTTGCATTCCTCTTAATAGGGGGCGCTATATTTCTGTTTCAAAGACATTACATACATTTGATAACAGAACTATAGAACTGAGATTTTTGGATTCTCTACGTTTTATGCCTTCTAGCATTGATTCCCTTACAAAAGACTTAACACCAAGTGATTTTAAATTAATAAGATCTAATTTTCCAATTGAAGAAGAGTTTAATCTTCTGACAAGGAAAGGTGTATTTCCCTATGATTATGTAAAAACATGGGAGAGTTTAGAGGAAAAAACCCTTCCTCCTCAAGAGTGTTTTAAAAATAAATTGACTGGTGAAGCTTGCTCCGATAGCGAATAAATCATGCTAAAGAAGTATGGACAATTTTTAAATGTCAGACTCTTTTAGACTATATGAAGTTATATTTAAAAACTGACGTTCTTCTACTAGCTGATATATTTGAAAATTTCAGAATAATTTGTAAAAGTATTTATATGTCATTATTATACAGCACCAGGGTTATCTTGGGATGCAATGCTCAGAAAAACCCAAATAAATCTGGATCTTATTCAAGACATTGAAATATACAATTTCATAAAGAAGGGTATTAGAGGTGGCATCTCTCAATGCTCACATCGACACTCAGTTGCAAACAATAAATGCATGCAAAACTATGACGAAACAAAAGATTCGCAGTATTTGATGTATGTTCATGCCAACAATTTATATGGGTGGGCAATGTCATGTCCTCTACCATATTCATCTATCAAATGGGTTAACAATATTCAAAACATTGATTTAATGAATATTTCGGAGGACTCGGAAGTGGGGTACATTTATGAAGTAGATTTAGAATATCCAGATTCCTTACATGAAACCCATAATGATTCACCATTTTGTGTTCAAAACAAAAAAGTAAATGATTCAAAGTTTTCCAAATTGATAGCAGATTTAACACCCTAACAAAATTATGTTATACATTATAAAAATCTTCAGCAGTGTATTAAAAATGGTTTAAAACTAATTCGAGTACACAGAGTTTTACAGTTTAAACAGTCTAGATGGCTTCAGAAATATATTGATTTGAATAATCAACATCGCACCTTATCTGCGAGCGATTTTGCGAAAAATTTCTTTAAGTTAATGAACAATAGTATTTTTGGGAAAACTATGGAAAACGTAGATAAAAGAAAAGATATTAAGATTGTAACCTCTTGGGAGAGTCACAAAAAACGTCTATTAGCTAGAGCTTTAATAGCAAAACCGAATTTCCATTGTTTAACTAAATTCACTGATGAAATGACGGCAATTCAAATGAAAAGAGTTAATGCTTATTACGATAAGCCGTTGTACTTAGGATTTTGTGTGTTAGAGTTTTCTAAATGGAAAATGTATGACTTCCATTATAGCTATATGCAACCCAAATATGACAATTGTTTAAAAATAAACTACGAGTATATGATATATATATACACAATAAAAGCTCACGATTTTTATAATGATATTCAACATGATATTGATTCATCTTTCGATACTTCTGCATACTCAGTTGATAATCCCTATAATATTCCAATAAAAAATAAGAAAGTCTTGGATATGATGAAAGATGAAAATTCTGGGAAGATAATGAAGGAACTTATTGGGCTAAGATCAAAAATGTATTCTTATTCTGTTGAAGAAACGGAAGTAAAAAAAGCTAAAGGCGTCAAGAAAATAGCATTGAATGATATAAATTTAGCCAGCTATAAGGATTGTTTATATAACAAACGAATTTTTCATGGTGAAATGTTTGTTTTTCGATCTTTTGCGCATCAAATCTATACACAATGTGAAGGGATCACACTAGCGATCACTTCATTATACATTTAATTCCAGTCATTGACTTTAATCCACACTACGCTTCACAATAGCCAACCTATATTTTAATGCACTCGCATTACTTTTCTATTTTTAATAATGCACTCCCATTTCATTCATGGTCAAGAATATCACCCTCATGCACTAAATTATTAAGTAATAATTTCAATGCCACTGACGATGACGGGACGCGACTACGCTTCAGATTACTTTGGTCAATTGTATCTACCTACTAGCTAAGGTTCAATGTACTGCATACTGTGTAGTGCATATGGCTGGATGTATTTGGATACATTTGTGCATTGTATTAGAAGGGCTAAGCATATTGGTATCGACTATTAATTTGATGACATAGCAAGTATGCTGCCTGGTTCCGTTGTTCGTCAATTTCCCACGGAATTCGGAATATAAAATATATTTCTATAAGATATTAATTTAATAGGTATATAAAATATTTCTATGTTTAAGTTATAATATGTATTTGATATAGGTTTAAGATGTTAGTGTGTAAGTAGATTATTTTTGCATAAATAGCTTAAGTTTGATTGAATAAATTCACTTTCAGTTTGGAAGTAGAACAGAACACTTTGGCTCTTCAGCCTTGTTTTTACTTTCAAACTTGGAACAGATAGGCTCTCTAGCCATCCTCTACATTCGGCTTGGGGAAGCCATCCAATATCCCACATAGCTTAGTAGGTGAGGTAGGACCCACAGTACATAGGCCCACATTACATGGCGAACTTGCCAGGCTCTAGTTAAGCAGTTGGTTAAATTTCTTGAATTCGTTCTTAAATTCGATAAATATAAGGTGCCACGTTTGGAAGCACCAATGTCATAGACGAGCTCTTCGAAGCATTAGATTGTCCCTATACTCCCGGACAACCAACGATTGAGGCACCCGTATACGTGCCCAAACCAAAAACCGCTGGGCCTAAGCCTCTAACTATCGAGGACTATCTGAAAAGGAAAAAACCAGTACAACAACAGCAAGTACCATCACAAACAACTAAAAGGAAACGTGCTGGCAGAAAGGTTAAATTAAGGCAAGAAATCGGCAACCTATACCGGCTAGCAAGTCTAAGCAGTGGTAGTACAAAGAAAAATTTTTTGGAACAAGCAAAAAAAAATTACAAAAAAAAAATAACTTTAAAAAAATAAATTAAATTTTTCTTCATTAAATAAAGAAAAAAAAAAAATTATAATGGGAGGCAAAACCTCCAAAGAAGAGGTCACAACATATACACAACAATTGCATAAGGTTGTTCTTAGCCATTTTGATGATAAGAGATATAAATATTAGGGAAGATGGAATAAGCACCTATGCATGGGGTCATAATAAAATAAATCCACATTGATGTAAGGAAAAGAAAATATTGTTATTTTTAATTAAATTATTTGTATAGATCTATTCAGCTAATCCTATTGATTATGTATATTGGGATAACCCAAATGAGCTTGTAGATAGGTTGAGACTTTTAATCGCATCTGAAACTTCGGGGCATAACAATCATAAAAATGAAATAAATTCAATCGTGGAAGAGTTGCGAGAACAAAATATAATTTATTAGCAAAATGAGTGTTGACAAGTTCGGAAGAAGCTCCAGCAAATTTCAAAGAACAATCGTTGGCCCTCAAGGTCCTCCTGGTGATGGATTTAAGCAAACTGAGAATGTTGAATTTGATATCGAATGAAAATGTCTGCATAATATCGGAAATCCAACAATGCCTCATCAAGCAGTAAACAAAGCATACATGGATGATGAAATAAAAAATAAAGAACAAATATTAAAAGAGTACATTGATCTACATATTTTCAATACAATCCGTCTGTTGGATGATCTTCGAGAGTATTTTCTTCTTGAGATAGGAAAAATTAAAGAGAAATTAAAGAGAAGTAGAATCAAATTATTATTCATATAAGAAAGAATAACTAACTAATCTTACATTCAGTTTTTATTTGTAAACCAAAGCGATACCATAATCATGTCTAATATCAATATATTATTAATTTTAGATGAAATTTTGACTTTTTTAAGGCTTCATAAACAATAATTGCTTGAAGAACATCATGAAGAGTTTCTGAGAAATATTTCATTTTTTAGTAATTTATTATAAAAATGTTGATCGAGTAAAATCTAAGTTTGGGTGTCACTTTACAAACTGTTCGTGGTCTTCGAATACATGTAAGGTGGGGCCGGATACTTGTGGATGTTGGTTGATTGAAACCTGTTTAATAATATTAAGAAAACTAATGTTATTGTACCATAGATTAAAATAAATGTTGTATGCATATAAAACTATACAAAATTGAGTTTTCTTTCATTCTTTTGAAAAATGAGTAAACGACAAGTTGTTGAAGAGCTTCATAGGTCAGCAAGAAAGAATTTCAACCGACGAAGAGTTATTATCAAGGGGTTTGATGACCTTTGGCAAGCTGATTTGGTTGAAATGATACCCTGTCACAAAGAAAATAATGGCTACAAATATTTAATTATGGTCATTGACACTTTCTCGAAGTATGCATGGGCAATTGCTTTAAAAAATAAGACAGCTTCATCCGTTGCAGAAGCAATGAAGTTAATTTTCAATAAATCATCGCGACAGCCTAAAAACCTACAAACGGATGATGGAAAGGAATTTTTTAATAAGATATTTCATGATTTTATGAAATTACATAAAATTAATCATTATTCTACGTTCAGCTCACTTAAGGCATCAATTGTAGAACGCTTTAATCGCACAATCAAGGAAAAAATGTGGAAAGAATTTAGTTGTAATGGTAATTACAAATGGACGTCCATTATTGATGATTTGGTAAAAGAATACAACCGCTCCATGCATAGAACAATACAAATGCGCCCGATCGATGTAAATCAGAAAAACTCTAAGAAACTCTTATCTACAGCTTATAATAGAATTAAAATCGCTCCACAGGGTAAATATAGAGTTGGTGGCAATGTTAGAATAGGCAAGTTCAAACACGTTTTCGAGAAAGGTTACACACCTAAATGGACAACGGAAATTTTTAAGATAAGAAAAGCACGCTGCCATTACTCAAATAAATCAAGGGTCATTAAATATTACACTTATTTGTGTCCACTAGGACGAACTTCTAATATAAAAATTGAAGAACGGTTGTAATACATTGAATAAATCATGTTTGTACATATATACATATTATTTTTTTTTTTTTATTAATGTTTGCTGCATTGAAAGCATTTCAACATTGTTATGAATCATAAACACTATTTTTGTAATTCTAAGAAACGTTATCATTTTCATACTGCATCTTTAATCATCAGCAAGAAATGCATTTGGAATTTCAAAATCCAATTTTTATTACATTCTACATATGTATGTAACACATCGTCATCAAAATTATTTGTTTCGAATAAACTGCGATGCGATTTATCTGCCCACTTATTTTGCTTTTGCTCATTTTCCTTTTTCTAGTATTTAATTTTGCCTTTGCTTAAGTTATCATAATTCATTTTTAGATATTATTTACTCAGTCACAATTTGGATGTTGTTAAGAATAGTTTTAAGTTGTAAATAAAGTGTTCTAGAAAAATAAACAGTTTGTTTCATTTTTCTCGTAACAAGAAGGAAAGGAGTGTTAAACAACATGTTTGCATATGACTTTTATTGAAACTGAATTCTTTTGACATCAATAGCACTGTTGTGACCCACCCGAGAGCCACAACTATTCTCATCTCAAACCCCAAATAAACATTATCATTCATTCAGAGCCAACTCCCATCGACCAGTCATCCAATTCCAAAAAAACCATGAAATAAAACACCAACCAAGCATAATTTTCATTTCGTTCTTAATATAGAACAATGCTTCGCTTATGCACGCCACTATGACTCAAGCCATATGCGCACCTCTATTGTAACGAATGCAAACAACTGCACTACAGTAGAGTATGTCAAGTGTAATGTGTAAAGCGCAATACGAAACCTCCGAACCACGATCGATGATGACACACCCAGAAGTACTTGAGTGGGTCACCATACGATCGGCATAAAGGTTTAAGCATGTCATGTTCTACGTAACGATAAATGAAGAATTATGACCACGGTGTGTGGCCTGGTGGACTGAATTAAGGTGACATGGGTCTGGGGATGGTAAGTGACCTGGTTTTGGTGATAATAAGTCATTACTTATGAAAAATCAATAAATAGAGAACCAAATGGGAAGAAGGGCAGAGTTGAGAATCAAAACGAAACAGAACAGGTCGCAGCCAAAACATAGAGACAGCGGGCCATTACTGTTAAAAACAAAATATTAAATAAATAAAATATAATTAAATAAAGACAAAATCTTTTATTTTTCAACTCTCCGTTGTCTGCTCTTCCCTTAAAACAAGGAAGCACGGCAGAAACGCAACAGCACGTACGCGACAAAGAAGTAGTTAAAGTAATACATAAAGTATGAAATTTATAAAATCACAGAGGGTACTCAAAAATCTAAAATGAATAAATTATAAAATTCGTATGTTTATCAAAACTTCAATTTACCAAGTACTTAAGTGATGAGATTACAGGTTTATAAGAATATATATAAATTATGAGGAGAGATTATTTAAACGTCAACAGGTTGCTTAAGATATGATGAACATTAGAAACTCTTGAAATCAATAAATAATGACGTACGTTTATTAAAGTCCATTAAAATTTGAGTCCTTATAAATTTTTTTTTATAATTCAATAGTGCATCAAATAACCAAAAAATTCGTTAAATCATCATAAAGTACACAATTTATGAGATAGGGATCTATTAGATCCAAACAAAATGTCATAGCATGATCATCAAACAATAATGGCATAAGTAAATTATGGGATCACTAGTTGAGAAGATAGAATTATTTCATTTTCCGATAGTAAGTTTTGAGTTGAATAAAAAAGTTGAATATAAACCTCGCCTCTGTACGATCAAGTGCACAATTTGTGTCAATTGTGTCAAAAAAAAAATCTAAAAACTCAAATTCTCAACCATGAAGTCATTTTTGTGTGAAGTTTGCGGAAAACGTTTTCGAAAAATTTCAATTTGAAAAGACATATGTGTTCAAAGCACAAACTGTCAACCCATGATCAACTTTGTTTCAACTTGACACTTCGATGATGACGTCACTGTCAACATAAATTTCATGTATTGTCTCTTGTATTTTTTAATTGATTGTCAAATAAAATTAAACCAAATTGTACTGTGATATATTTGCAATAAATTAACAAACAGTAACCACGAGTCTTTTCTTTTATTGGAATTAAAAATATTGGAAATAACACATACGAAAATTCATAAGTCTATTAGTGCATTGATAACCCGCGAAAACAAAAACTTTTGCTGTTTGTGAGAAAAGTGTGAAAATGGGGTAGTGGATTGAACACGCTCAAACCAATACTCATTCGAAATTGGTTAAGCAATTATTTGAGAAAATGGATTGCTCGAAAGAAGCTGCCCCTGCAAAAAGATTATGTGTGGTGTGTGATAAAAATGTGATCCCTTGTCAATGGTATAACCATTTGAAGAGCAAGGCACATTTAAAACTTTTATTTTAAGACAGTTCTTTGGATCGTGAAATCTTCCAAAACGGTGATTGCTCGGTTCAAGCTGGACCAGCGAGAACGCGTTGTGAAATCTGCGAAAAAGATGTTGTATTTTGTCAGTGGGATAATCACTTAAAAAGTAGTGAACACATCAGTTTGATAGAGGCCATGTTTTCGAGCACAGAAGAAACTCAGAAGTCTAAAATAAAATATTGTGATGTGTGTGAGCTGAACATCAATGAAAGAGATTGGACAAACCATGTACGGCGAAATGTCCATAAGCGACTTGTTGCAGAACTCCTTTCTGATGACTTCCTAGTGCTGAAAAGTTGTTTCAATGGGAGAGTAGAAACTCTCATTTATAAAAACAAAAATGAAGAAAACCTGAGTCCTACTGAGTTTCTCAATGGAGCAGAGGCATCAATTCAAGAAAAATTGAAACAACATAATGGAGAAGCTACAAGGTGTTAAATTCAATTTAGAATTGTTTGCCGAATACATCAAACTTACGTCTGAGGATGAAATGGAGCTGAGTCTTAAAAGTTCCAACTCTAAAATGGAAATTGCTCTTGAAGGCAGTGATATAATTTCTTCATATAGGAATATGATAGATGAAATTGACACGAAAATCCAAGAATTTCAACAAAAAGACAGCGGATGGGCTTTGCTGCGGATATGTCACGTGGAAATAAACATTAACCAATACACACCGATCAAAGGTTCAAGACATATACCGTTGCCTAGTTTTCTTTCTAGAAAAAGAGCCTGTATAAACGTTCACAACACTGATGAGTATTGTTTCAAATGGGCCATCATCTCAGCACTTTTTAGCAAAGGAAAGAACAATACCCATAAACCTGAAACATACAAGATACGAGATATCAGTTCACGAACGATTTATATCGCTGATCTGCAATTTCCTTTAAGACTTAGCGATATTTCTAAGTTTGAAACACTAAACCCTACTTTAATCATCAATGTGTATGGATTTGACGATGAGAAGAAGATAGTAGTAGGACCCTATGACATTACACCACAGGAGAAGAGAAATCACATCAATCTAATTCTCTTGCAAAACGAGGGAATTTCGCACTTTGTCTGGATTAAAAGCATATCAAGGTAAGCTTTACTGCAATTATAGATCTGATTATTACCTAATATTTCTTTTTTTTTTTTTAGACTTGTTTCAAAGCGAAAAAAAACTGATGGCGCACAAGGACAACTGCTGCAAAATGGTCACCAAAATGCCTAACGATGATAAAAATTCTCTATGTTTTGAACATTTTGAGCGGAAGAAGGACGTGCCTTTCACGATATATGCAGACTTCGAATGCATCCTCGAAGAAGTAGGATCTCAAGGTAACACTAGTAGTAGTAGAAATAGTTGTAACATTCAAAAACATACCCCATGTGCAGGTGCTTATTTTATAAAATCTTGTGATAGTTCTCTAAATAGATTTAAAATGTTTAAAGGCAGCAATTGTGTAAAAGATTTTGTTAGTTCTCTGATAAAAGATTGCTATGAATTACATAAAAGAAATTCTAAACCCATGCAACTTTTATCAGAAATTGATTTAGAATATAAAAGAAATAGTCCATTATGTCATATCTGTAACAAAGATTTAGGAATAGATCGAGTTGCAGATCATTGTCATTATACAGACAAATATAATGGGCCAGCCCATAATCAATGTAATTTGACTTATCAAAAACCAAGATTTTTCCCCCATATTATTAAAATTAATCAATTGTCGCCTATTCTGTATCTGGACTATAGCCTTGACTATAGCTAAGTATACAAAACAGATGGGTCAGTACAAAAGGTTGTAAGAATAACATGCATTGTTTTTGGGTATACAACACGTCATACCGCACTACAATAATAACATTGATGCCTGTGGTGTATCCGGTACTGCTATAGCCTATGGATATGTGTACCCAATGGATATGCTACATATTGCGCCAGTGCAAAGAGTAAATGACCGTATGATCCATTGACTTGTATTGTGAGTGTTTGAATAAAGGAATTATTAAAGGATTTGTATTCTTTGTGCAGAAATTGTTGTTTTATTCATCAATGGGAAGAAACAAACAAAAAATAAAACTCAGTATAAATAGGCGTAGGATCATCAGGATAGAATCAGAATTTGTACACCATCGAAACTCTAAGGTCGCAGCTATAAGCATTGAAAAAATTAAAGTTGTCTTTTTTTTCTTACAAATTCTCCCTGGCCAACTCTTCCCTTTTTCCTTCAAGATTTTCACGGTTGGCTTATATTATACGGAAAGAAATGCTGGGAGTACGAGGAGCTCCAAAGAATTGCTGCATCGGAGATCGAGCAGCTTAATGAAAACTGCTCGTTTCAAGGCTGCAGTCAGTGGTCTACATTTTAGAAGCTCTGAGGAAGAAGTCTTCGACGACATCTCCCTACCACCAGTAGCGAGATTTCTTATTAATATTATAAATATTAGTTTTGTTTTATTTGAAAGCTCTTTACCAGGAAATATAAAATTCCGCACATTGATCGTTGTCAGCGTTTTTTTTTTTTTTATTTTTAAAATAATAAACAAAATGTCACCATCAAGGAGGCCTATAATAAAACTTAAATTATCGCAGGGTATTAATGTCAAGGAAGATTTCCACGATTGGCTTATATCCTACGGAAAGAAATGCTGGGAGTACGAGGAGCTCCAAGGAATTGCTGCATCGGAGATCGAGTAGCTTAATGAAAACTGCTCGTTTTCAAGGCTGCAGTCAGTGATCAACATTTTCGAAGCTCTGAGGAAGAAGGAAAATTTCCACGATTGGCTTATATCCTACGGAAAGAAATGCTGGGAGTACGAGGAGCTCCAAGGAATTGCTGCATCGGAGATCGAGCAGCTTAATGAAAACTGCTCGTTTCAAGGCTGCAGTCAGTGGTCTACATTTTAGAAGCTCTGAGGAAGAAGTCTTCGACGACATCTCCCTACCACCAGTAGCGAGATTTCTTATTAATATTATAAATATTAGTTTTGTTTTATTTGAAAGCTCTTTACCAGGAAATATAAAATTCCGCACATTGATCGTTGTCAGCGTTTTTTTTTTTTTATTTTTAAAATAATAAACAAAATGTCACCATCAAGGAGGCCTATAATAAAACTTAAATTATCGCAGGGTATTAATGTCAAGGAAGATTTCCACGATTGGCTTATATCCTACGGAAAGAAATGCTGGGAGTACGAGGAGCTCCAAGGAATTGCTGCATCGGAGATCGAGTAGCTTAATGAAAACTGCTCGTTTTCAAGGCTGCAGTCAGTGATCAACATTTTCGAAGCTCTGAGGAAGAAGGAAAATTTCCACGATTGGCTTATATCCTACGGAAAGAAATGCTGGGAGTACGAGGAGCTCCAAGGAATTGCTGCATCGGAGATTGAGCAGCTTAATGAAAACTGCTCGTTTCAAGGCTACAGTCAGTGGTCTACATTTTAGAAGGCTTCGACGATATCTCCCTACCACCAGTAGCGAGATTTCTTATTAATATTATAAATATTAGTTTTGTTTTATTTGAAAGCTTATTACCAGGAAATATAAAATTCCGCACATTGATCGTTGTCAGCGTTTTTTTTTGATAACACGTGTTTGGTTTTGCCAAAATATAATAAAAATTGTTGAAAATAGTGAAACAAAATTTTAAGTTACCAAAAAGTAAGTTGTAAAATTTTAGTAGTAGGATATGGGACGGTTCAGACTGGGAACCAAATTATGCAAATGAGTAATTGGGTTTTATTAATGACTTTTATTACACTGACTTTTATGCGGGTGTGCCCTTTGATGTAAAAAGGTGTGAATTAATTTTATTACACTGATGAGCTGAGCTGGTGTTCCTTTTTTCGGGGGTGATCTTTGATGTAAAAAAGGTGTCGTGAATATGAGGAAAACAAAAATAAAAGATTTTCCAAAAGAGGAATTTGAATTTAAATCTGATAAGAGTAACTGTTGCATTTTATTTTTTTTTGAAAAGTGAATGTGGTAGTGGATTTTGGTGGAGTTTTTTATTTATTTGTTTTATATTGTTTGTGCCTAGTGAGTAGGTATCATTATGTGTATTGATTGCACTGCTTTGGGGGTTGGAATAGAAAAGATACAAATGTGTAGGTACATAAATCCAAGTCTGATAATGAAGTGTTTAATTTTTAAACAATGAAAACACCATAAATAGGGTGATGGGGTTTTGCAATTAATTCTGTTTTGTTTTATAAGGTTTGTGCCTTGTGAGTATCGATAAGTGTAGTAGTATGAATATCGGACTTGAGCACTAAAATGCTCCTCCCCAGTGTTAAAAATGTGCTCCGAGCACCAAAATTGCTCCTCAAAGAGGAGAGCTATGACACTGGCTCGTTGGTGTAGTATCTTGGGCAGCATGCATTGAGTGTCGTGTGTGTGTTTTGTGTGTGGAAAAAATAGGTGGATGAAATTTGTAGGAATTGAAAATGTGGCAGTAAATTTTGAAATGATAATGAATGAAAATGTAAGGAAAAAAAGTGTTGGTAGAAAACTGTTGTTGGGACTGTAAGAATATACTTTTTGAACATGGGAATAGGGATGGGAAAATTTTCATGTGTGTTAATTACAACAACTATACAGTAGTATAAATATCGGACTTGAGCAATAGAGCACTTTTTGAAGGATTTTTGTGGTTATAGAATAATAGTTTTCGGGGTGAATTTATTTTTCGTGACTATAAATTTGGATAGAGATGTGCATTTGTGTATTTGTTTATTTTTTGGTTTGAAGGTTGCATTGCGGGATTGCAGGTATATGATAGAGCAAAGAAATCTTTATTGGTTTACAAGTAGATTTGAAGTGGGTATATTGATATGAGTTTTGAATGGTAGTGGGATCATGTGTCATAATATGTGAGTTCATTGACTTTGTGATGCATTGATAGGTCGAAAGGAGATAATATACCTGATTATGTTTTAAGAAAAACCAATTTGAGGAAAGAAAGGAAACAAATATTTTATGTATTTTATAATAATTGCGATTTATTAATCCATGAATTGTTAGCTGGTGGGAAGCCAAGCCATTTAACATATACATTATCTCCATTACTTTTAAGTACTTTTTCAACGAGATAAATATTAGGGTACTTCGTCTTTTGTAATTCTTTTTCATAAAAACATCCGCTGACAGGTTGACCATTAAAATCTTCAAGGAGATATGTTGCTGGATTTGTTAGGTTTACTTTTCTAATCTTAAAAATTTCCGTTGTCCAATTAGGTGTATAGCCTTTCTCGAAAACGTGTTTGAACTTGCTTATTCTAACATTGTCCCCAACTCTATATTTACCCTGTGGAGCGATTTTAATTCTATTATAAGCCGTAGATAAGAGTTTCTTAGAGTTTTCCTGATTTACATCGATCGGGCACATTTTTATAGTTCTATGCATGGAGTGGTTGTATTCTTTTACCAAATCATCAATAATGGACGTCCATTTGTAATAAGCATTATTGAACTTGCTTATTCTAACATTATGTGGCAAGTTTAGTTTTTCTGGATTTTTATGACAAACATGATCGTGCATGTCGAAATTATGATTGTTAACGGCTCGACCTTATCTGAATATGAATGCATGGTGAAAATAAACAATCATTTTTTCCTCATAAAGTAGTATATATTTGTATGCCCACTCTTTTTATTACTAAAGATGATCATAATGCTATAGCCTAAATATGTGTTTGTAAATATAATATGAAAATTCAATATTGATGAATGCTACTTCAAATTTTGTATAAATAGCGATGTCAATTAAAGACTTCTAATACAGTTTACAATGAATTTCAAAGAAGAACTTTTAAAAGTTGAAGCAGCGGTTAATTTCAAGCCTTGTAAGAAGGTTATGGAACTTAAACGAAATGAAAAGTATTCTATTAAAAGACTGAAACGTTGCACCACTAAATATGGTGAAAGAATTATTGCTGATT
The DNA here is from genome assembly GCA_958431115.1 of Syrphus vitripennis. NCBI lineage: Eukaryota > Metazoa > Arthropoda > Insecta > Diptera > Syrphidae > Syrphus > Syrphus vitripennis. The sequence goes on along the minus strand of OY288108.1, from coordinate 9,216,848 downwards.
TAGATGACTTTGAGGTAATTAAAACATTCAAAAGGTTATATTAAATATAGTTTAACACAATTTTTTTCTTCTTTCAGATATTCTTGCCAATGCGGTATAGTAAATTATCAGATGCCGCTATATCGGAAGTTAATCAAGGATCCTTTACTCTTGAGGTCTTACATCCATTGGGGCAAACATTTAAGTTAATTATAGAAGAAATAAAAATTTAATAAAATTGTATATTGATCGTAAAAAAGAAGTTTTTGTTTTTATTCCGGAAAATGAGGTTGTTGCCCAATGTTGGATTTAATTATCAATATAGATTTTTGAAATATAGATAGCAAAAGGTCGTAAAGTCTAAATTTATGAGTGGAATTGTCTATCGGTTTATTTTGACGGTCTTATAACATCAGGTTCATAATCAAAAATATAAGATTTATGCCCTAACGATTACGGAAGCAGAGTTCTGCATAAGCCTTAACCTCTCGAAAACATGTTTATCATAAAGATTCAGAAAAACTAAAACTTACCATATAATAATAGAAATCATTAGATAGATAAGAATAGGAGTTTTTTATTTAATAGACAACTGATCATAAAGTGAAGTCATAAAGTGTACATCTTTATGAGACGCCATTGAGATTGACACATGCATATCAATAAATTTTGACGTTTTTCAATATTATAGAGGGCTCCCGTTTTTCATTAGAAAGTATGGGATCGATGGGGAAAACAAAGATTTGAGAATTTGTCTTAGACAAAATATTCTTATTCGTAAAGAATTCCCCGTCCAGTACGATCGTTTGCTCTTACTTTTTTTAACTTTCAAAAAAAAAAAAAACTAAAACCCCATCATGAAGTCGTTTTTGTGTGAAACTTGTGGCAAAATCTTTGCTAAAAATTTTAATTTAAAAAGGCATATGTTGAATGTTCATGCCATTCCGGTAAAAAAACCAGCCGTGGTTGATGACTTTTGTGAATTGTGCGAAAAAAGTGTTGTTAAGGGACAGTGGTGTGATCATGATAAAACCAATGATCATACCTTGTTGGCTTGTGAACTTGCTAATGAAATGGTGTGTGATGAAGGAGCTGGCCCAGCAAAAAAGTATTGCCAAATCTGTGAGAAAAGTGTAAATTTGTGTCAATGGGATAATCACATTAAGGACAGTCGTCATATGAAACTCGTCGAGGGAATTTTCAATGGAATGGAGATGGAATTCAAAGGCAAGGAAACAAGTAAGAAAAGAATGTGTGAAATTTGTGAAATTGAAGTGGAAGGTGACTTTAGCAAGCATGAACGTCGCTTTGAACATAAGAGGCTTGTTGCTGAATTACTTTCAGACAACTTTCGTGTTGTGAAGAGCTGTTTTAAAGGCAGAATCGAAACTCTTGTTTATGAAAACAAGCAGGAGGACAATTTAAGCCCCTCTAAATTTTTGAGAGATGGAAAAGCGGCTATTTTAGAGAAGCTGGAAGAACATCTAAAAAAATTTACATGCATTAAGTTCAATCTAGAGCTTTTTGCAGAATTTATAAAACTCAATTCCAACGACGAAATGCAGCTAAGTATCAAGTCCTTCAATACCAAAATGAATATATCGCTCACAAATGCAGAACTCTCCCCCGCTTACTCTAATATGATGGATGAAATTGACACCAAGTCTCAGGAGTTCCAAGAAAAAGACAGTGGCTGGGCATTGCTGAGAATTTTACATGTTGAAATAAACATAAATCAATATACACCAATAAAGGGCTCGAGATTTATACAATTGCCGGAATTTGTTATGAAAAAAAGAGCATGCATAAATGTTCGAAACAAAGATGAGTATTGCTTTAAATGGGCAATAATCTCTGCTCTTTTTGGTAAAGGAAAAAAAAAAAGCAATTTGGAAAAGCCAGAAACGTATAGAATAAACGACATTAATGCAAGAGTTCTATACAAAAATGGTCAGCGAGTAGATTTCGGAAACCTACAGTTCCCCCTGAAGCTCACTGAAATTGCACATTTTGAAAGGCTGAATCCAACCATCAGCGTAAACGTTTTTGGACTCGATGAAGAGATGAAAAGTGTAATAGGACCATATTATATAACACGCCAGGAGAAGCAGAATCATGTAAATTTGCTTCTATTGCAAAAAGAAGAGATCTCCCACTATGTATGGATTAAAAATATATCAAGGTAAGCTATCATATAAAACCTTAGCATTTTCTCTATATATTCAATTAATTTTTTCTTATGTTTTATTTTCAGACTGATATCAAACCAAGTCAAAAACTATAGAGAAAAGACTTGGTTTTGCAACACATGTTTGCTGGGATTCCGATCAGAGGCGAGCGTAACATCACACAAAAGCGAATGCTGCAGGATGGTCACTAAGATGCCCAAGGAAGATAAAGCCTCCTTATGCTTTGGTCATCCGGAAAGAGAAATGAATGTGCCATTCGTCATCTATGCAGACTTTGAATGCATATTAGAAGATGTCGCCGAATCAGATTCAGGTACCAACAATTTTATTCAAAAACATGTTCCGTGCGCTAGCGCTTATTATATTAAATCATATAATAGTTCTCTAAGTAAATATAAGTCATTTATAGGTAGAAATTGTGCTAAAGATTTTGTAGATTCTCTAGTGAGGGACTGTATGGAGTTATATAATATAAATGCCAAACCTATGAATCAACTCTCTGATATTGATTTAAACTACCAAAAGAGCTGTCGGGTTTGTCATATTTGCAATAAGAGCTTAGGTATAGATCGAGTTGCTGATCATTGTCATTACACTGGTAAATATAATGGTCCGGCACATAATTCATGCAACTTAGCATATAGAAAACCAAAATTCTTTCCAATTTTCTTTCATAACTTCTCTTGTTATGATTGTCATTTATTGATAAAGGAACTTGCTTCAAATAAGAACAATATTTCTGTGATTCCTCTAACTAAGGAAAAGTATATTTCCGTATCAAAGACAATCTATTTACCTGACAAGAAAATGTTTGAATTGAGGTTTTTAGATTCATTTAGATTCATGCCTTCTAGTCTTGATAAACTAGCAACAGATCTGACGGTTAACGACTTCAAATTGATAAAATCCAACTTTCCAAATGAAAAAGAGTTTAAGCTTCTGACTAGGAAAGGAGTATTTCCGTATGACTATATGAAGTCATGGCAAACCTTAGGAGAAAAAAACCTTCCTCCCCAAAATAGTTTCAATAATAAGTTAACTGGAGAACCTTGCTCTTCAAATGACTATGCTCATGCAAAAAATGTATGGAACACTTTCAAATGTAGACATCTTTCAGACTTTATGGAGTTATATTTGAAAACCGATGTTCTGATCTTAGCAGATGTTTTTGAAAATTTCAGGAGTATTTGTAAAAATATTTACAAACTAGATCCCTGTCACTATTATACAGCCCCCGGATTATCTTGGGATGCAATGCTAAGAACGACGCGGATAAATCTTGAACTTATTCAAGATATTGATATTTATAACTTTATACAAAAGGGGATTAGAGGAGGTATATCTCAATGTTCTCATCGACATACTATTGCAAACAACAAATATATGGAGAACTATAATATGGAAAAAGAGAGCCAATATTTGATGTATGTTGATGCAAACAATTTATATGGTTGGGCTATGTCATGTCCTCTTCCATATTGTGAAATAAAATGGGTGGAAGATATTGAAAACGTGGAATTAATGAATATTTCAGACAACTCAGAAATAGGATATATTTTTGAAGTTGACTTGGAATATCCTAATTCATTACACGATTTACATAATGATTTGCCATTTTGCGTAGAAAACAAAAAAGTAAATAATTCGAAGTTTAACAAACTAATTGCGGATTTTACACCAAAATATAATTATATCATTCATTATAAGACTCTTCAGCAATGTGTTATTAATGGTCTGAAAATTGTTCGTATACATAGGGTTTTACAATTCAAACAGACTCGTTGGCTTCAAAAGTATATAGATTTGAATAATCACTATCGAACTCTAGCCATCAGTGAATTCGAGAAAAATTTTTTTAAATTGATGAACAATAGTGTTTTTGGAAAAACTATGGAAAACGTAGACAAGCGAAAAGATGTTAAAATTGTGACTTCTTGGGAAAACAGCAAAAAACGTCTTGGAGCTAGAGCTCTGATAGCAAGGCCTAATTTCCATAGTTTGACTAAATTTACTGAGAACATGGTGGCCATTCAAATGAAAAGAGCTAATACATATTATAACAAGCCTTTATACTTAGGGTTTTGTGTCTTAGAGTTTTCAAAGTGGAAAATGTATGACTTCCACTATAGCTATATGAAACCAAAATATGAAAACAATATAAAACTCAATTATATGGACACAGACTCTTTTATTTATACAATAAAAACTGATGATTTTTATAGTGACATAAAGAATGATATAGATTTGTATTTTGATACTTCTGCGTACCCTCCAAACAATCCATATAGCATACCCTTGAAGAATAAGAAGGTGTTAGGCATGATGAAAGATGAAAATTCTGGAAGAATAATGAAGGAATTTATAGGTTTGAGGTCGAAAATGTACTCCTTTACGGTTGAAACAACCGACATTAAGAAGGCTCAAGTTAAGAAAGCAAAGGGTGTCAAAAAAATTGCATTAAATGACATAAATTTGCCAAACTATAGAGATTGTTTGTATAACAAACGAGTTTATAATGGTGATATGTTTGTTTTTCGATCTCTGGCTCATCAAATCTACACTCAACAGCTAAATAAGGTTGTTTTAAGTCATCTTGATGATAAAAGATTCATAAGGGAAGATGGCATAAGTACCTATGCTTGGGGTCATTTCAAAATAACATAATTAAACAGTCCTTTTAATTTTAAGTAAATTATTTATTTATTTATTTATTTATTACATAGCTATTATTAAGGAAAATCATAAAATTGTACATAAAAAAAAAAAAAAAACTTATATTTAAAATAAAAATAAACTTAAATAAAAAAAAAAAAAAAAAAAAAAAAAAAAAAAAAATGTTGTATTGTTCTTATTTCAAATTAAAATCAGGAAAATTATTGTTGAAGCTGGCTATGTAAGAAATTATATAACAAGAACACGTTTTGGAGGGCACAGCATTTGCTATGGGATAAGCATCTTGTTTCACTCGGAAAATTTTGTTTCAGATCTTTAAAGCTGGGGCAGTTCATATTATCAACATCAATTACTTCAACGTTTTCATTTAGGAGTCGCTTTATCCATTTTAGTTTTTCATCACCTTTAACATAAACAGTGCGGTTTATTATATTATCTCGAAGAAATTCTTCTACTTTATGATATTTAGTGAATCCACCATTCCAATGCAAACCATGATGGTTTTGATAGAGCCATTTTGCTTGTCTTTTTAATGATGTTGTTAAATACTTAAAGTCAAATGGAGGTGTGACTATGAAGTGGTGGTGATTACGATTATGTAGAATAGCTATTTCTTTGACTATAAACATATTATTCAATCCTCTAAAACCTTGAATATCAATGATAAATGCCATTATTAGGGATGGTGTGTTCTTAATTAAGAGCTGTATTGAACTAAATCATTTAAATATTTCGAGATACTAATTGACTTAGAGGATTATAATTTATAATTCGATCATGTAACATTAAGCAGTACGCTGATGTGTTTGACGGTAGTGGCTTAGCTGTTTTAATTTCTAAACGAATATCAACTGGTCCAATTTTCAATATTTCATTCTGATGTCTGCAGTCAATCACAAAAATAGGAGCTTGTGACTTGAAAAGATTTCGTGTCAGCAACGGCTCAGCAACAGTGCAATTATAATAATTTCTTCTGAACTCACTGTACATTTGATAAAGAATACTAAAGTTGTTTTTCTCAAATGATATATTTTGATCTTCATTGGGATAAACGTCAGAATTTAAATATGCCTTAATGTTGGTAACATTACAATGATCAAAATATGTAGGATTCTCTTTCAGCTGGTTTCTCCTATTAGTTTGTAGGGCAATGATAATGTATCTAGGCTTCTCAACTTGTGAAGTTGTCTTAACATTCCAAATATGATGATCACTTGTAGGTAAGGTTGGATATTCATATAGATCCCAATTACGAAATGCAATTTTCATGGTGTCATTATCATTTATAGATTTGAATAGTTTCAATTTCAAAGAATCAGTAAGATGAATATGTGGTACTTTCCATTGAACTTTGAGTAATGTTATCTTTGCTTGTTCATCTGCATCAGCTATTAATGAGTTTTCATCAGTACGAGAACGTGTTAGAATTAAGTCATGTCGAGCATTAGGAATAATTTTTTTGAAATCCTCTGCAAAACCCAAAATTTTATTAAGTGGTATACAAAAATTAAAATATGATCCATCTAAGTTTATTGAAGAATCGGGGCACCAGCCTCCATTAGACAACATGACACTTTCATTTTGATTCAAAGAAATATAATTTTTAATAGACGTTGTGATTCCAACATTACGATTACTATCTATTTCAATACCATTCAGTTCATATCGAATCTCGTCAAACAGGAATGCTATACAATTGTTTACAAGTTTTGTTTTCTTGACTTCCGATCCATCAGTTTTCGATATACCCCCTTCAACATAAATGTAACTTTCCGAAGGTAATATATTGAGATTTTGATGTTGCACGCAGATGTGGATGATGTCATTTTTGCCAAAGTTGTTTAAATATGGTGAATAGGAATGATATTCGTATTTTGAAATACTCTCATCAATTATCGGTTCTTGAAAAATATTCAGCATAATCTTACTTTTAAAATTGAATTTATTATTTACTTTTCTTCAATGTGAATCCTAATGATACTAAGAACGACTGATTTTCTTTTGATAGCGTTTGTACTTTCTCCTTAGGAGTTAATGAAGTATTGATTATTGAACTTGATAAACCTGATCTTTTATAGAAATTATTAGAATCAGGGGTAGTATTATAGACTATCATTTTTGGTGGCTAAGATGTAATCGAATCGTTATTAATTCACCTCGAAAATTTATAAGATTTCCGTCTTGATCTAACAAATTTATTGTTATCGAACTTATCTTCTTGACGTTCACTGGTAAATAAATAACATTTTTAGGAACCTCAATTATTTTATAACCCGGACTGACTTTAATTGAAAATTGATGAAGGATATGAGCAGGTCGACTATTTATGAATGTTCCATCAATTAAGTTACACTCAACTCTCACTGTATTTACACGATTGATATCAACGTATAGGTCTGATTCATGTATTTGTTTTGCAAACAGTTTTCTTTTACTGAATCCTAATAGTGAGCCAATTGAATAAGGATGTGAAAAATCTATATCTTCAGTGGAGTGTAATTCACATTTTAAAGTGTTGTTATTTGCTTTGATTTTTACACTAGCCGTATTATTTTTCTTTTCAAGTTCTTCTTGAATATAATTGTTGATGTCTTCAATTTCATATGAGCCAACTGGAAGAGCTATGACATCATTTCCTAAGTGGAATAAGTTATTCATTACGTCAATGTTCGGTATAGAGTTATACGTTTGGAAATCCACTAATCCACATACATAATTTGAGTCTAATACTATTGGTGGGAAGTACTCTGTTGTGAGAGTAGACTTGTTTCCGCTCAGCGTAAGTGTTATCGACATTATCGGTGTTATAGAAATGAAACAAATGTATTTTTGTGTAGCTTATTTATTTTGATTTATAAGAAATTCCAAACATAAGTGACCACAATTAAAGGTATTAAAATTCTGTAAACATTTATGATTATAGTAAATATTATTTGCATGCAAGTATCTAACTATTTCCTTGGGAGGTCTTAGATTACCAAAGCTATCAAAGTATTTTACATTATTTTTATTTTTGGAATATGCTACCCAATGTGTACCTAGCCCACTATTATTATCTAAATTTATGATCCCACATTCCATTATAAATGGTTTGTTCGGTAATGTATCTCTCATGAAAACACCTCTGAAATTTGAGATATAAGTTTTACCAAAATTAAATATATCTATGTTAGTGAGAGGACGGTTGGGTAGATTTTTTAATAGTTTTTTGATTCTTGTGGACTTAAAAATAACCCCAAACCAGTTTTATACGGCTTAAGATAAAGACCCTTTCCTTGCTTAAGTTTTATAGTCTCCATAGCTCTATTATGGCGTTTATTTTCCTCCAATTGTTTTCTGCCAATCTTTGCATCGTTTATAGCTTTTGCCATTCCTGCAACACCACCAGTTAGAGAACCTACAGCAGATAATCCTGCTAAGATAGGAAGTAATGGTAAAAATCCTCCAACTTTTGGAATTTGTATTACTCTAGGTAATGTAATATTCCTTCGTTTTTTCTTTATAATTTGTCTGGCTGCTTGTAAAGCAGTTGTTGCTAATTTATTTGTGTCTTCAGTATTCAAGTTTTTGATTGCCGCTTTAGCTTTAGTTACTGCATTTTTAAATAAATTAATTTTCTTAATCCTGGGGCACTGACGACCTTTCTTTGTTTTATTTTTTGATGATATACCCATTCCAAGAGTTGATTTAGCTTTCATTATGTTAGTAACTAAAAGACTATTTAGTTTTTCTGATAATGTTGAATCCTTAGCTTTGAACCTCTGCCAAGATTTCTCAGACAAAATTTTATCGGCTGAATGTCTATAATTTAAATTATTACTTTTACTGTATGCTATATCGTGTTCACGACAAGCTTCATCTAGTTGATTGATTCCCCGATCTCCTCTAGCAAGACGCTTATTAAGTTTGGTTCCGGGTCCACAAAAATTATATGATGGAAGATGTAATTCAAATGGAAGCTTGTTTATTAATGAGTTAATCAATCCGTTTCCCTGGACTGAATTAGTAGAACTAACAGTCGATGTTCTAAAATCAATCATTATATAACTGTTGTATTAGACGTAAGGAATGATTATGAAATAATGTTTATAAAACGTTGAGATTTAAATGAAAAAGCATCATTCAACAAAATGAAGTTCGTTAGACAGCAAGAATCCATTTGTATTCAAAATTTTGATGCAAATAGAAAGCAGAAAAAGAAGCATGGACAGTTATTTCCTAATAGCATTCGGGGGATAATTGTAGGTCCATCTAATTGTGGAAAAACTAACGTAATGTTAAGCATTCTCTTAGATGTCAATGGTTTAAAGTTTGAAAATATATACATATATTCAAAATCGTTACACCAACCAAAATATACATATCTAAAAAAGCTTATAAAATCAATAAATGGAATGCAGTATTATGAATTTTCAAATAATTGTGAAGTTATGCTCCCTTCTAAGGCTAAACCCAATTCAGTTTTTATATTTGATGACGTGGCTTGTGAAAAACAAAATACCATAAGAGACTATTTCTGTATGGGTCGACATAGCGGTGTAGACAGCTTCTATTTATGTCAATCATATACACACATCCCAAAACATTTGATTCGAGATAACGCCAATTATATAATTATCTTCAAGCAAGATGAACTTAATTTGAAACATATTTTTAATGATCATATAAATTCAGATATGTCGTTTAAACAATTTAAAGAGTTATGTTCGGAATGTTGGAAAGAATTGTATGGGTTTTTAGTTATTGACAAAGATAGTGACATTAAAAATGGACGATACAAAAAGTCTTTTAAAGAAACCGCTATCTTCTAAATTGCTACAGTCGTGAAACAGCTTCTCATATAAATACACCTATCTTAATACTGCCCCTGTATTGAACAGCCCTGTTTTGAACAGCCCTGTTTTGAACTGCCCTGTATTGAACAGCCCTGTTTTGAACAGCCTGTTTTGAACTGCCCTGTATTGAACAGCCCTGTTTTGAACAGCCTGTTTTGAACTGCCCTGTATTGAACAGCCCTGTTTTGAACTGTCCTGTTTTGAACTGCCCTGTATTGAACAGCCCTGTATTGAACAGTACGTTCTTCCTTCCTATTATAAGAGATCTAATAAACAAAATTCAACCACTACATATAATATAAATAGATATGGATACCAATTTTAAAACATTGAAAAATCTTATAAAAGCAAAGGAGGCTTTGAAGAAAAAGTATATGCTCCTCAAAACTGGAAAATTCATCAAGGAAACTGAAATTGAAAATACATTTAAATCAATCGTTGAACCCTTACACAACATTGCTAAAAATATGGAAAATACTGAACCCAATAATGACGTGTTAAAAATAATAAAAACACCCGCTGTTAAACGTCGTCTTCAATTTAAAAGTCCTAAAGAAGAAGAAGTAGCAGAAGAAAATGAATATGAAAATATTTCTCCAGAAAGAGATTTAAATTTTCCGTTATCGAATTCAATGATTGCTGATGACGATTCCTCATTTAAAACACCTTCAAATAGCTTTCATGAAAGTACTCCGATCAACGAATCTTTAATTTCAACTTCACATCGTGACAAGATCTATGGCCCATACTTTGACGTTGAATCAAATTCAAACAAATTAGGAAGATCAAATTTTAAAATTAATAGTGAAAACAATATCATAATTGATGAAGAAATTTTCTATGGAACTGAGGGTCTTCTTGAACTTATTTTACATAAAAATCCTCGAAAGAGTATTTATAATACTGAAGATTTAGAGCAGTATAAAAAAATTTTACAAAAGACATGCGCTCACTTGAGAAATCATAATATAAATTCACAGGTTAAAGGTAATAGAGGACTTAAGTATAAGAAAATTATTAAACCTTTGATCCAGAGTATAGTAAAGAGTAAACAAATGAAAGTTGGAAATGCTTATATAGATAGTTCACCTACAATGATCTATTCAGATAATGCTATTGATTATGTATATTGGGATAATCCAAATGAGCTTGTAGAAAGGTTAAGACTTTTAATTGCATCTGAAAAATCAGGACATAACAATCATAAAAATGAAATAAATTCGATCGTGGAAGAGATGCGAGAAAAAAATTTAATTCATTAGCGAAATGAGTGTTGACAAGTTCGGAAGAAGCTCCAGCAAGTTTCAA